>JABYPW010000047.1:21621-47335 GCA_016880775.1 Phymatotrichopsis omnivora | reverse complement strand
ATGTTCTTGTAGATGGTCGCTTACACAACCATAAGAATAAAGATGAATTACCCCCCCCCCCCACCCCCCCCCAGGATAGAGACACCACAAAACCCCCCTATACATTCTACCTCCTTTTAAACTCTTCCTTTCATCACTTTTTATCGGCGTAAAACTTCTTGGTGAAAACAACGACATTGAATACCTTAGCCTCATTATCTAGGGGATAGGTGCTCAGATAGAGCTTCCTCCACAGGGGAATATCCTTACCTAGACAAGAACTGAAGGGTTCTTGGCCCTGCATCACCAACGTAGTGTACTCTACTGCTGTTATAGCCTGAACAACAAACCCAGAGTGGTAGACATCATGACAATGTATAAGACCTACCCTCACTTATATGGCCACAAATATCTCTACATCACAACAACCAGTTAGCCCTGACAGGGCCCTGACACCTGCTAACACCTCCACCCATCACACGATACCTAAGAACTCAGCCAAGCTATACCAAATCCTGCCACCACAGGAATGGCAGATTGAAGGTCGCTCACAAGTCCCCCTAACCTAACTAGTCTAGACCCAAGTAGCACAAATAATTTTCAGAAACCTGGCAAATATTAGCCAGCATGCCTCCCCGACGCTGACCATAAACCACCACCCTGCACCTGCAAGCGACCTTTGCCCCTAAGAGTGCATTCTGAGGTAGGGATATCAGTTCCTGTGATGAAGATACCCCAGGAGCAGAATACGACAGTGATGGCGAGTTCCTTACTACAGATGATAGATACAAGGGCAAAGACAATGAAATGGCCGATGTGGATACCACCCCCAGAAAACTGAACACAAGAAATCAGGAATCCGAGCATATTCAGAGCCTGCACCCTAGCCAGATTACTGAAAATCCACTACTGGTAGAAGAAGAGCTCACAGGCTCTGCAACCAGAATGCAAGTATTTGTCCACCTACTAAGGGAACAGTAGGGCCTCACAGGCAAGCCCAAAAAAACACCTCTCCTTGGCATGTTCATAGCGGATGTTTTTACCACCCTATGCAATAAAATCGATAACCAATCAAGATTCCTAATCAACCTACAAGACACTAACCTTAAACTCGGAAGACAAGTTGAAGAGCTCAAAAAAAGGATGAAACAAACTCAGCAGGCTGCCAAGAGTACAGCGGCCATGATACAGTCAAGAATGTATGCTTAGGCTGTACAAGACACCAAGCAAATGAAAAATAGCCAACCAATAAGTAAGGAGAAGTGCGAGGGACAGAACAAAGGAAATGGAGGCAAGAGTCAACAGCATGGAGACCAGAAAGAATCCCTACCCACCAACCTGAAATAGAACTAAAGAAGCCATATAGAGCAATAAGAGAAGCTTCCTAAGAAGTACCAATATGCAGAACACCAAATGTACCTCCCAAAAATAGAACCAGGAGAAATTAAGGACTGAGCAATCCTAGCTAGGAGGCTCACTTACTAGCTTATAATAAGGTTAAGAGATGATGCAGCACTATCCCTACAAGATACAATGCTCAAAGCAATTACTATCAACGAAATAGGCACTGTCACAATGTATACCCCACCACATCTCACTGCTGACTTCTACAAGCCATACTCGATAATCATCCAAAATGCAGTAAGCAGGATTCTCACAACACATTTTGAAATGCTCAAATTTGCACAAGTTATAGTGGGCATAATGGTGCATGGAATCCTAAGATTCACCCTGCCCCTATTAGGAACCAACCTCTACAAAGAGGTATCAGGACAAATGATGGCCACCACTAGGGTCTAGATTTTGAGCACAAGAATGGTCAGGCTAAAGGATGGACAGGAAAAACCTCACTGCTCAATCATCGTCGAAGCCTACCAAATAGAAATTAAGAAAATCCACACTGCCCAGGGAATTCTACTATGCAATAGGAGGAGGAACATAGAACTCCTCCACTCATCAACACCGTAAATGCAATGCAATAAATACTTGAGACTAGGACATCTGAGAGCAGCATACCAGGAACCACTACATATGTACGCCATCTGTGCATAATTACACGACATCAAGAACCACCCCCACATATGCAACACCCAAAAGTACTCGACACCTTACCCAGGATGACCAGAGAAGGAGCACAAATTGGGAAGATATTGTGGGAGAGAAGTAGTCAAGTGCATCAACTGCCAGAACAACTACGCAGTAAACTATCCTGATTGTCTAGCAAGAAAAGAAAAATTCCAACAGTTTCAGGAGATGATTCAACAGCGCAGGTTAGAACGCCTCTAGCGAGAAGCTCAATAGGATGAATAAGATGACGATGCAAGGCAACACCAAAGGGATGACCAAAAGCATCCCATGAATAACAAAATCCCTCAGACTAGTAACACTCAACTACGTAGGAAATAATCGAGTGTTCATCAACTACATGCAAAACCAAAAATCCCTAGCACAAATCATAGCCATTCAGCATCCATACCTACACCAAGGAAACCTTTCCTTGTCCTCCCTCAGTTCACTAATGTACGGACGGGGTGTCGTACTCAATTAAGAGCATATGATATAGTCATGTAATACAGGAGCGATCTCGCTAAGCACCGTCAGGGTAACCCTTCATACGGCCATTGTGGTCATCAGTCGCATTCGCTTACAGGGACTAAACCAGTAATCAGGTAACCCTGTACAGTTGGGGAAAACTCGCTTATGCTACAAAACCCACAACCAACTGGTAATTCGTGGTATGGAATGGGACGAGCGGGATTTGAACCCACGACATTGCACGTTACTGCACAACGACACCAGGACAGCTATACCACTAGACTATCCTCACCCCTACACCAAGGAAACCTAATACGAGTAAAAGGATACGAAACCATCATTCCCCAGAAGAAAAGAGACAGAAGAATCAAATATGGAATAGTAGTATATGTGGAGAAGTAGATAGTGGAGTGTTTTTATTTCTTTCCGATACCTGGGATTCAAGACCCAGAAGTGGTAGCATTGAGTTTCAAGTCAAAAAATTTTTCCTTCTCTTTTTCCTTTTTCATAATATATATACATCCGAAGGGTACAGAACAAATAGAACTATTGACACAGGTATTCCACAAGCTCACAGGCTACAGGATAGTACTTGGAGACTTCAACACACATCACCTGGATTGGAGCCCATTCTGAGCATACACATGGCACAACCTACATGATAGACAAAACCTACTAGAAACAGCAACCAACACTAGACATGTGTGTACCAACATCCCAGGAGAAATTACCAGCAGAGACCTATGAGGAAACCAGGATGGAGTCATCGACCTAATTTTAATGAGCACGAATACTTACCAATAGTTAACACTACCAGTAATAGAAAGCAATATGGGAAGTGACAACCTCCCAGTAATAATAGAGCTACACCTACAGGATACTGAACAAGAAAAACTGGCACCAAACTATAAGCTGTTCCTGGCATATGACAAAGACAAGGTTGATCTGGTGTACCACTAACTGCAGGGGATTGTCACTGAATGGGATCAGGGAGGAGATTTTCAACACTGGATACAAAAAACAATAAACTAGATCACAAAAACGTTGTACAACACAGTACTAAAGAAAAGTGTCACAAAGTACTCCAAAGCATGGTGGAATATGGAAATAGCTATAGAATGAAAAGTCTTCAAATGAGAGGCCAGGAAGTACAAGGATGGATGGACCATCAGAGAAAACTGGATCATGGAAAGAAACAAGTACTTCCAAATGATCCAAGCTGCAAAAGACTGACACTGGAAACAATGGGTTGAAAACACCAGCGACCAAGACCTCTGGACCTATAAGTCAGTGCGAATATCAACATCATGAGATCACAAACCAGATATCATAGCTGGGACAACAGTACAGTACAAGGTACAGATAATTGAATAACTTTTTCCCCCAAAGCCATAGCTAGACACACCAAAACCAATGTGGCACCTAGAAATGCCAGAAGTAATAGAAGTAGAAATCCAAGAAGCCCTCCTGAAAACTAGGAATACAGCCCTAGGATGAGATGCAATACCATACCCAGTGTAGAAACAGGTGGCAAGAAGAGCGCCGTATATCCTGAAAGGAGTCGTTAACGAAATACTTAGCCATGGATACCACCCTGATAACCTAAAAGAAGCCCTAGGGGTACTCATACCCAAACCAGGGAAAGAAGACTACAGGCCAGTAAAATCATACTGGGTAATAGTACTACTCAACATGCTCTCCAAAATCATCGAAAAGGTTGTACACGATAGGCTATATGAGCATGCCATACAAAACAACATGATCTTAGTGTACCAGTATAGAGCCATCAAACAAAGAGGCACTACAGATATAGTGAACACACTCTTCCATGAAGTTGACTGCCTACAGAAAGCAGGGTTCAAAGTGAGCATGGGGTTTTTCGACATTACAGGGGCCTTGGACAACATGGAATAAGCAGAGCTCAGGAAAAGTCTAGGAGAAGGGAATACCCTGAAGTATCTCACAACTGGATACTCTCGTTAATGAGCAATAGGTCTATGTAAATGATCTTCCCAGGAGTGATAGAAACCCTGCACCATGTCCAGTCTAGAATGCTACAAGGATAGCCAATCTCACCCTTACTCTTTATTATATACATTGCCCCCCTGCATAATAGCAGCGAACGCTAGAACAACGGCTCCTTCATTGTTGACTTCGCGGTTACCATGTATTTAAGGGACAGGAAAGAAAATGGCTGCAAAATCTGGAACAAATACCAACAACTTGAACAGGAATCAAAGCCCATGAAGATCAAGTTCTCAGCCCCAAAAGCCAATCTTATACACTGGGAAATGCACTATGAGAAAACCTTAGATCATAAAAACCAGCCAGTAGTAATAGGCAACACAATAATAACACCCAAAAAAGTGGCAAGAGATGTAGGATATTTTGTGTCTACTAAATGAACACTGCATACCCACTATAAAAATCCCATAGTACATGCCATGAAACAGTTCTCCCTCATTAGAAGAGATAACACTAGACATAAAGGGCTTACCCCGCATAACTAGAGATGACTAGTAATGGGAATACTGATACTACTAATGAGATATAGCATAACCATTTTTGCCCATGAACAGATAACCATTAAACTTCTTACTACCTAGTTCTATCGAATGGCTAAGTAGATAACTGGATACCTTTGTACGACAAACATACACCAAGTCATATCCCAAGCAAAGATTACCCCCCTAAAAGTATGGATCAAATACCTACAGGAGGGATATGTCCTAAGGATATCGACCATAACTGACCTAGAAAACCTGAACATGTTGGTGATACTGAGCATATACCCACTCCTGCAACCAAGAAACCCTAGGAATACACACTGAAGCCTTACAAAAAAGAAGATAGTAGAAGGAAAGCGGAAATGGATATACATCCTGAAATGGAATGCCCCAAATATACACAAACCCAGAAGTTCCCCACTAGTCCACATTGACAAAATTCTAAGGAGCATTATCCTATACCTGCAAGCAGGAGCACGATTCTATGGAATAGTGAAAGCTAACGAAAAATCCCCATCCCTGTATTCAGCTGAGAAACTGGAAGTCAGACTGAAAGAAATACTATTCAAGAGGTAGGAAGCAATAACAAAAGAAAACTCCTGGGATCATGAAGAAATATCCCTTGGTGAGAACCAGATCTTCAAATTGCCAATCAAAATTGTGAGCTAAATTTTTCAAATAAGATCTAGACATTCATATATATCTGCAAGTACCTCTGAGGGATACAACAATTACCTCTGCATGCACTGTCACATGTACTACAAAACTATACAACATGCCATCATAGAGTGCCAAGCGAGAATGGCTGCCTGGGAAAAATACATTCCTAATCCCTGAGACTTGGTAGCCATATTCCGATCAGAGCAAGAAACGAAACAAATAGTGACGTATATATGAAAAACAAAAACTAGGATACCGACAAGAACGTACATATACGAATATTATGTGGCTATACCTGTCTATTCTGTGCCTAATAGAACCCCATTATGTACCCCTACCCCTGCGCCGCCTACCATATGTTCTTCTTGCTGGCTGTATAGAAGTTTTTTGCAATGGAAACCTTTTACTGGGATCGCTCCAGCTGATGGATCAGCTACCCCCCTATCTACTTTCTTAATTCCCTCTCGTAGTCAGTCTGATGTTTCTGCTTTTCTTGTGGAGGAGGTTGCCCCATCTTATTGTGATTTGGATTTGACTTGGTGAACTCTTTTCCACTTATATTAGTTTATTTTTGTGCTACTTTTCTTAGCAGGAGATGTTTTATTATTACTTTATAGCTTTACATATCTGCATGAGGATGTTCTTGTAGATGGTTGCTTATGTGACCATAAGAATAAAAATGAATTACCCCCCCCCAGGATAGTGATACCACTAATGAGTTAACTAAGCTCTTTCTTCCTTGCCTAATATTTAATGCATTGCTATTTAATTAGTAGTATATAATATATTACTAATCTACTCCCTCTTATATACTCAACTCTGACTAATATATAACCAAGGAATAATAAAGGAAAAGAACTATATTCAAAATGTTCTATTACAATTCTCCTTAAGCTTTTTTTTTTTGGTTTTTTTTTTTTTTTTTTTGCAATTTAGTAGAAGAAGATTAACATGATCAAGAATCAGCTTATTGATTAGCAAGATTGTCTATACCTTTCAGAGGGGAGACCTCCTCAAGTCATTTCCTCTGATGATAACGCTAATTGGTATGTCATAATGAGATTAAGGTGATAAGCCTTGTCATTGATAATGGATGGCCAATCTTGTCTATATTACATTGTCAAAGCCTCATCTTATTTAGTCAGAGCTTACTGGTAACAATGCTTATCACATGGTCCTGTGGCTGAAGTAAAGGGAAGAGATACTTATAGATTCTGATAACCTATTTGTGAAATTGGAACTAGGTTCTACACATGATGTTATACCTAGGAAAACTACAGAAATAGTATTCTATAATAATCTCTCCATTACTTCTACTATACTTTGGTATTCCTACTGGGTAGGCTGGTATTAGGAGATAATCTGCATAACCTTAGCCATATGATCGTATTCTAGTCAGGCATTATCTTATGTGTTTTAGTATAGGGTCATTTGTGGCAGTGCTTCTACAGTAGTTTGGATGTTGATGGGCAAAGATTAATCTATGACAGTGTTTTAAGATTGGTTGTACATAGATAGTTATAGCTTTTCTGTGAAGTACATTCTTTTCATTTCTTGTTCATTATGTCTGTAATAATTGTTCTAGTCTCATAGAGGCAGGTTGAGATTGTATTATACAAATCTTAAGCTATGGGTTGAGTTAGAGGGATTGGCTTTCCTTGCAGTAATTTTTTAGGCTATTTTATAGCGAAATTGAAAGAGGGAGTTTTAGTTTTATTTTGAAACATATTTCTGACATTAATTGCTTTTGCTTAAGATTTGGCTCACCCTATATATAGTACACCATCCTCTATCTGAGGGCTAGGTAGTAATAGGCTAAGTATGAAAGTCATAGGAAAGATGTATATTATATGTATGAGTAACTATAGTGAAGGTAGAAAAGTTCTTTGTAATAGCGGAGGTAGAATATAGGGGGGAGGAAATTGAAAATGTAGGGTATACATAAGAATGCTTACATTTAGATTCCCTAAGTACCTTTGATACATATAGAACTAGGATATATACATAGACTCAACTGCAAAAGCATAGGTTCTTTAGCTCCTATATACTAAACCATAGAAGTAAATGTCTACTCCTTAGTAGCTAAAAGTGTGATACTAATATAGGTAGACCTAGCAACAGGCTGTAGAGTCTATAGACTATCTTAAATCACCTATAGGTTAAACCACTGATTACATTTCTTAGGACTAATAGGGTAGACTTATATGTAATATAGTCAAGGGTAGTGTTTAACTTTTATTGTAGCTTAAAAGTGCCTGTGCAGACAATATTACAGCTATGGTACCAAGGCCTCTATGCAGTAATATGTTATGTTATATAAGCACCCTTTAGTGAGTATATCCTTTTCCTCTGCATGCAAGGACTATGCATGAATGGGCTTTGCCCTAAAGGCTGAGATATGTGGCGCCTCTATCAAGAGGAGTCAGGATCTGACTAATCTATTATCCTCTAATAAGTGCACCTCACATGATCGGAACACCTTGAGTAACTCCTCTAACTTATTCACTCGCGTTGGTATGACTCAAGCTGATTGAACCTGTATCGCATGATGATGATAAACCCAAAGATCAGCAATGTGTGCTTATACCAAGACACTGATCAATTCCATTATAACTCATAGGAATGTGCATAATCAGGTCAGATAATAAAAGAATAAGTCATGGAGGTTCTGAAGGTTTCTTTTAAGTTCTATGTCTTATATAATCTCTTATATTATTAATGATTCATTTCTTTGGATGGAAGGGTATTTAAGGATATGTGGTTAGTCACTTCAATGGAAGAACCTGCGTGCCGCGATGGAAGAGGGAATGGAGACTTAGGGCCCCTCGATATCTCATCTGTTTTCCTGCTAGTGTTGTTCCCTTAGTGTAAAAGTTTTGTGAGTTTGGCTTTTGTTTTCTCCTTTGTCTGGTTTCTTTCCTTTCTCTTTAGTTAGTGCTCTCTGCGTTTACCTCGATCCCTTCCGGTTGTTGTAAGGTTCGCCTCGCTGGAGATGGGAAAGTGGTTCCCCTGGCTTTTCTTTTTCTTTTCGCTTAAAGTTTCTTCTGCTTTTTTGACGTACTGGGTGGTCGCGCTTGTGCCGGTCGCGTTTTCTTTCTTGAGTTTGACTTTCCCCCGCCTTTCTTTTCCTTTCCGCCCCGTCTCTTCTTTAGTTTATTGCGTGTAAGCGAGGAGGATTCGGGAACAAACCTGTATTTTATCGTGTAAACTGTAGACGGGCTACCGACGATAGGTCGGCTGTCTTCTACCTCCGTCATAGCTTGACATAGCTGCAAGCGGAGGTTCTTTAGACGACCCCTAGCGGGGTCGTAAAGATAAAATAAAAATGAATTTCCCCCCCCCCTAGTCACTTCAATGGGGCTGTATGAAGGGTTACCCTGACAGTGCTTAGCGAGATCGCTCCTATGTTACGTGACTATGTCATATGCTCTTAATTGAGTGCGACGCCCCGTCTGTACATCAGTGACCGTGGGAGGACAAGATAAGTCACTTCAATGGGGGGGTGAGGATGGTCTAGTGGTATGGCTATTGTGGTGTCATTATGCAGTAACGCGTAATGTCATAGGTTCAAATCCCACTAGTCCTATTCCATATCACGAATTACCGGTTGGTTTTGGGTTTTGTAGCATAAGCGAGTTTTCCCTGACTATACAGGGTTGCCTAATTACTGGTTTAGTCCCTGTAAGCGAATGCGACCGATGACCTCAATGGCCGTACAAAGGGTTACCCTGATGGCGCTTAGCAAGATCGCTCCTGTGTTACGCAACTATGTCATATGCTCTTAATTGAGTGCGACGCCCCGTCCATACATCAGTGACTGTGGGAGGACAAGATAAGTCACTTCAATGGGAGGCCGTATAAAGGGTTACCCTGACGGCGCTCAGCGAGATCGCTCCTGTATTACGCGACTATGTCATATGCTCTTAATTTAGTGCGACGCCCTGTCCATACATCAGTGACCGTGGGAGGACAAGATAAGTCACTTCAATGGGAAATCCAAGAAAAATACAACACCCTTAAGTACATCCAGCACTGGGTAGCGTCCTTCCTGGCCAACAGATAACTATCATTCCTGCACCACGGCTCAAGATTATCCTTCAGATCTATCAAAACAGGTGTCCTACAAGGGTCGCCCATCTCCCCACTCCTCTTCAACATATATGTAGCAGAACTGACAAGAGACAGCAGGGTAGTCAAACTTTACATGTATGTAGATGACCTCTGTATTATGGCAGAAAGCGAGAGCTATGAAGAAAACATAAGAATATTGCAGGAGTACTGCGAGAAACAGGTACAAGAGGTGCTAGGATGCCTAAAGCTATCACTATCAGAAGGGAAGACAGAGCTCCAGCACATCAGCCTAGGACAACAAGATTCCAGACCCCCCATCAGAATCTAGGGAAAGACATTCAATCACAAGGAGAAAGTCAAGTACCTAGGAATCATCCTTGACCAAAAAGAATGAGCCCTACCACACTGCCAGCATCGAATAAGAAGTGCTCAGGCCACCTGAGCCAGGATCTCCAGGCTCTCATCAGGAGGTAAAGGTCTGAACCCAGCAATGGCACTCAAACTCATAAAAGCAGTAGTACTCCCGTCTCTACTGTACAGAGCCGACACCCTCCACCCAGATAACATCACCGAAAAAGCCTTCAGAACTCTGGACAGCACCATCGCAGTGGTGACCAAGTGGGCATGCGGAATGTTCAGGAGCAGCAACAACAGCAAGGCAATAATCTCCGCAAAAATCTTACCGGCGCACCTGCAGATCACCAGATCCCAAGCAAACTATGGAGCTAGGCTACTCACCATAGGCCCCGAACACCCCAACTACCAAAGACTCCTAGCCATGCCCAGAAGAAACAACAATAGGCCTAAGTCCCCAAAAGTGCCCACCTGGAAAGCGGAACTAGAGGGACAACACTCAAGGAAAAGAATGCTACAGCTCGACTCAATGATCCATGTCATCAGAGAAGACTTAGGAACTAACACCATGTCCTCCTACCAGCTACCCCCACTGACCAGGCCGTGGCCCATCAGCACAAAAGGCAGACTGGCAGTGGAACCCTTGCTAGAGAGCAAAGAAAAAGCCATCGAAGAGCACCCCAAACAGCACCCCCCAGAGCAGCTCACCCTGTACACCGACGCCTCACAGGTAGGCAAGAACAACCAAGTCAGAAACGCCATAATAGCCTTCCTCAACAACAAGCAAATAAGCAGAAAATCGAAAACACTAGGAAGCGGAGTCCATGTCTTCGACGGCAAACTCGACGCAATCCTGGAAGCCCTCGCCCTGGCACTAAAACTGAAAGATAAAAAAGACTTTAGCTCCATAAAAGTCTACACCGACAACCAAGGAGCAATAATCGCCGTAGCAAACCCATACCTGAGCCCTGTACAGTACATAGCCAAGAAAATATTCAACCTGAACCTGGAACTAGAGAACCAAGGAGTCACAACAACACTTGCCTGGGTCCCAGCGCACAAAGGAGTAGAAGGGAATGAAAAAGCAGACCAAGTCGCCAAGTCCAAGTCTAAAAAACCTGAACTGAAAAATGAAAAAGGCACCAGCGCCGGCAAATGCAAATTGATCACCAGAAGCAACATCCAAATGAAAACCAAAGCGAGACTCTGGAAACTTTTCGAAAACTACGCTGGTAAAACAATACCTAAGCAAGGCGATCAGTACATCGCGCTAGACAAGTACACCGCATCCTGAGCGTTCCAGTTCCCAACTGGCTACGCATACGTCCCCAACCTTCTCCACTACAACAGAGAACAGAATATATGTGTCTATGGCCAGATCTAAAGTATCGAACACTATCTCGTCGAATGTAAATCCCTGACCGCCTGGAGACACCTAGCCCGAGGGCATACTGTCAAGGACCTCCTGTACAAAAACCCGTACCTGTGGACCAAACTAGTGGATCGAGTCCTAGGAATACCCCCTGACCCACCCCCCTAACCCCCGAAGGTAGTGATAGCTGTAAGAGGAGGACCCAGCTAGGAGAAGAAAGTAGGGCCCAAGGCTGGGCACTACCGTTGTTTTGTGATTTACTTTTCCTTTTTCCTTTCCTTTTTTCCTTGACTTTTTCACCTTTTTTCTTCATTTTTCAGCACGAGTATGTGGAGGACCATCCTTTTTTCTCTAGTTATGTTCTTGCTTTTAGTTAAGTGTAAACACCCCGCTGGAGGAAAAGGGATGTAAAATAACAGTAATGGGAAAATCATATAAGTCACTTCAATGGGGGCCGGATGAAGGGTTACCCAGACGGTGCTTAGCGAGATCGCTCCTGTATTACGCAACTATGTCATATGCTCTTAATTGAGTGCGACGCCCTATTCATACATCAGTGACCATGGGAGGACAAGATAAGTCACTTCAATAGGGTGGGGTGAGGATGGTCTAATGGTATGGCTATCCTGGTGTCATTGTATGGTAACATGCAATGTCGTGGGTTCAAATCCCACTTGTCCCATTCTATACCATGAATTACCAGTTGGTCGTGGGTTTTGTAGCATAGGTGAGTTTTCCCCAACTGTGCAGGGTTACCTAATTACTGGTTTAGTCCCTGTAAGTGAATGCAACCGATGAACACAATGGCCGTATGAAGGATTACCCTGACGGCGATTAGCGAGATAGCTTAGGTATTACGCAACTATGTCATATGCTCTTAATTGAGTGCGACGCCCTGTCTGTATATCAGTGAACTTAGGGACGACAAGTAAAGTCACTTCAATGGCTATATGAAGGGTTACCCTGACGGTGCTTAGCGAGATGGCTCCTCTATTACGCGACTATGTCATATGCTCTTAATTGAGTGCGACGCCCCATCCGTACATCAGTGAACCGAGGGAGGACAAGGAAAGTCACTTCAATGTGTGATTAAGTTTACAAATAGTGCCGCTCTGCTAGAGATCGTGACTGATGGAAGAAGAGTATAGTCAATTCTATGTGTGGCTATATGAATGGTTACTCTGATGGCGCTTAGCGATGTATCGCTCCATCTCTTATTTAGGCCATTTGATTAAGTTTGCAAATACTGCCACTCTGCTAGAGATTATGACCGATGAGAGAAGAGTATAGTCACTTCTACGTTGGCTGTATGAAGGGTTACCCTGACGGTGCTTAGCAATGTATCGCTCTATCTCTTAGTTAAGGTATTCGATTAAGTTCGCAAATAGTCCCGCTCTGCTAGAAATTGTGACCGATGGAAGAAGAGTATAGTCACTTCTATGTCAGGCTCCTTTAGTCCTCTAAACTACCCCCTATATTATTAGTTCTCAGCTATTATTTTTATCTCGCACGATAAATATCGTGACAATGTCATGAAGTTCAAAGGCACCTAAACCCCTCACCCTCAATCCTCCCCCTCAAGAGGCAAAGGACGAAGCTGCCAGCATGAAAACATTGTTTGCCTTCTTCGAGATGTCAGGTATTTCCTCCACAGTATGCAATGAACCTGGAATGTGAGATTTTATCTCGATACACACCGCGCTGCTCATTGGCGACTTGTACATCAGGTATAGATACATCCAGTTCTACACCCAAACCCTACCATCTCTTTTGGCATCGGTCACCAAAATCTATGAGGCAGTCAATGCTATTACTGCAGGCTAATAGTCTCTCGAAGCCTGCATCGATGAGCTCAAGGCCATCACCACCCGTAATACCTCTGCCACAGCCTCAGCCAAGGCAGGCCCCACAGATATAGACCTTATACTCTCTGATTCTATCAAGAAGCTATAGTCAGAAATGCCTAAAACTACGAAAGTGGTGAAGAAGATCTCTCCTTCCCTCATCTCCCCTAGTCCTAGTATACTACAAGTGGTGCCCTCCACTACTGACACCTATAGGGCCCAGGTAGTTAAGAAAAAGAAAGGCAAAGCTCCAGCTGTGCTGAACATAACTGCTACGACTCCTCCTATGCCAAAGTATTCTACGAAGAGGGAAAGAGAAATCATCATCAATCTCAAGGGAGAGATCCCTAAGTTCAACCCCATCACTATAAGGGATACCGTCAATGCCATGCTCATGGACAAGAAAGCCCCCTCTGCATACCGAATTTGCTCTGTGAGAAAAGCTGGTGCCAACAACGTCTTCCTCTCTGTCATGGAGAACACAAAGGCCTAACAAGTTCTCGCCTACAAGCCTGCAATTGAGGAAGCTGTTTACAAGTTCTTCCCTACAACTACTGGCCCCTGCCACAACTTCTTACACCAGAAGTACATCGTGCACAAGGTGCCAACCCCCGTCCTTAATACCTCAGATGTTGAACACATGTCACTCATCCGCAAGGAAATCGAAACATTCAACCAAGGTATCATTCTTGCATATACCCCCCGCTAGCTTGCTTCAAAGGATAAGCTTATCGGCAAACCTACATCGTCAATTGTCATCACAGTTATGATGAACAATAACCACTACCGCATCTCCCAAGGCCTAACTATTCCCAACAAGAATGGTCGGACTGACCCTTACATTGCCTTCTCAAATGCAACCCAATGCTCCTGCTACTGCTGCTTTGGTCATCACCACCTAAATTGCACTTCCCCCCTATACTGCTACCTCTGCGCTGGACCCCACACTATCTTTGAGCACTTCTGTGGCAATATAGAGTGCAAACGCAGTGGACGATAATGCGATCACATGGTGCTGAAGTGTGCTAACTGCGATACCGCCCACCCTACCAATGATCCCCTCTGCCCAGTTTATTTACAAGCCTTAGCCAATAATAACAAGCAAGTAGAGAACCTGCATGCTGTGATGGAAGAGAGAATCAAGATATAGGGCCCCTCAGTGTTTCATCTCATTTGCTGCTTTTGTTGTTCCCTTTGTATAAGAGTTTCATGAGTTTAGCTTGTGTTTACTCCTTTGTCCTTTTCTCTCTCCTTTATCTTTAGTTAGTGCTTCTCATGTCTACCACAATCCCTTCTAGTTGTTGTAAGGTTTGCCTTGCTGGAGATAAGAAAGGGGTTGCCTGGGCTCTTCTTTTTTCTTTTCACTTAAAGTTTTTCTGCGGTCTTGATGTACTAGGTTGTCGCATTTGTGCCCGTCACATCTCTTTATGGAGTTTTTCTTTCCCCCATTACTCTTTCCTTTCCACCATATCTCTTCTTTAGTTTATTGAATATAAGCGAGCAGGATTCTAGAATAAACCTGTATTTTATCTGAACTGTAGACTGCACTACCGACCTTAAGTTAGCTGTCTTCTATCTCCATTATAACTTTACATAGCTGCATATGGAGGTTCTTTTAGATGACCCCTAATAGGGTCATAAAGATAAAATAACATGAATTTCCCCCCCCCTATTCACTTCTATATTTATGCAGGCCTCTTTGAATACTCGAATCTGACTATAACTTTTATCTACTCTTTCTGCGCTTTTCTCTTCCTTACAATATACTAAGCTTTGATCTTAAGCAAGGGTACCTTAGCCTCTTAGCCTCTACATAGGATCCCAGATAGGGATTGCCTTACTGAGGACTATTTAGCCAGACTATAGAACTGACAGGCCCTTGGCTAAAAACATCACCACCATAGTATGTTCTAGTGTTGAGTTTCGAAACCCCTTTCTCTAACTGAACCTGGAACCTATGATGTGGCCTTGACTAATATCCTACACAACATGACCTCCTGCCCCACCACCCCTACCAAAGCTAGCATGCCCCACCTACAATCGACTATGAATAGGGTATCCTACTCAGGCTTAATCAGGTACCTCTGGGAAGGAACCTTAACCCCTGACCTAACCCATGTTAACCCAACAATACAGCAAGGAATGTAAGCCAGTTCCCTGTTTTCCAGCCCAGTGTTCAGACACCCCTACAGCACCCTAGCATCCCTAGCAGGAGATGACCACAGTGATGAAGATGAAGAACTCTTGAACAAGCTCACTAATTACCTAGCAAATAGACTCCGACAACAAGCCTCAGAAGGGCTCACACCTTAAGAGCAACAAGAGCATATGCATAAAGTACAAGCCTTTTGGTAAGCCAATAAGAGACCCCAACCCCAGAACACAGACGAACACTACAGAGAAACAGAAGTCGAAATAGATGATGACCCGACCCTGCACCAAACCCCTAAAAAACCAAACATAGGCAAGGAAAAAGATATCCCACAAACGACGACACAACCCCAATCCTCTCACACAACTTAATAACGAGCAACAAAAGTCACAAACGAATAGGCTAGCAAGCTAGCATGTGAAAAAATGGCAGACATTACTAGAAACTTATCATTTACAAGCTTAGTCCTAAACCTTGTGAACACTATCCACTCAAATACAAATATTCTAACTAGAGAAGCAGTCATTATACAAGCCCTTATGGCATCCTTTGATGGCATTACAAAATACATACAAGCAAAGTTCTATACCCTAGAAGAAGAGATGTCCAACCTTACAAAAGTGAACAAGGACCTCTCAGACTAGGTCCAAAAAATATGGATAGAAAGAATGATGGCATAACCTACTATACCCAGGCCCCTAATGGGAGAACTTATAGCCAACATCACTGAAAATCTTTCAAAAACCAAAAACCTAAACAGTGATAACCTAAAGGAAAAACACAAATCCTATGCAGCAGTGGCAATGGCTTCAAACATAAACACCACTGAGGACCCTGCAAAAAATGAGAAAAAGGAAAAAACCAAAAAAAATGAACCCAAACAAGAACAAAATAACTGAATCCCCTTTGTAGAAAGAAGAATGTACCTTCTCAAAAAAAAAATCGAAGACATAACTGACAAAGACTACATCATGGCAACACTTCCAAATGCAATTTCTCGAGCCTTAGAAAAGTAAGGAAAGACCACTAACAGAATGCTGCAAGCCTCCATCAATGTTAGAGGAATGATCTCCCTTATGACCTAGCCTTAAAAGAAAGCAGTCGAATATTCCCTGTACAGTGCTATGATCTATAGTGCAATTGAATAACATTTTGAAAGAGCAATTTCAAAAGACCCCACAACTAACCTCCCAAAGTACGATCATAAGTTCTACCCAGTTATATACACCCCAGTCAACTCTAATGTCATGATTCATAGTATTCCTAGATAACTCCTCTAGGAATACCTGGTGGATCTATACAAGCTCATTACAGATCAGATATACAATAGCACTGGAGTCTAGATCTCAAGCATAATGATCATCAATCCTAAAGGAGAACCCCAGCTATACTACTTGATAGCCATCGAAATCATCCTAGACTATAAAAGAACCCTCAAAAATAGTAGAGGAGAAGTTTTCCTCTTTAATAATCTCAGAAAAGCAGAACTCATGTACTCTGCCACGCCCTTCACCTAGTGTGTGACAGATCACCCTATATAGTTCGTATATGACTCAGTAAAGATACCTCAGGCACGCTTCGCAAATGTTACTGAGTAAACTCCGATATCTTAGCTCAACCAAAGCTCAACTAGAAGATATCTTTCCTACGATTGACAGGGAGGACTTCAGAAGTAGAAGACGAGAAAGATCAATATATTCTTTAAGGCTCGAAGATAACTCAAGGCTTTTACAATGGTGATCGCAGAGAAGACAAGGTAGCTATCACTAAAGAAGGAAGGAAAGGAAGAACACAAGACAAGAATAACCATGTGCTTATATATCCTTTCATTCACCTGAGCTAACAAAGAGATGATAAAGGAAATGGAAACACAAAGAATCCCAACCCATTCTAGACTATTCCTTGATTCCTAATCGCCGAAACCTGTAGAAGAGTAAGGAAAGGACAGGATGCGATTAATACTCGATTTGACTATGATCACCTATCACGCTCCTAGCCTTACTCCGATTCGTGATAGTCTCTCGTAATACGAGTCTGATCGCCTGATCATGACCTCATGGCTGACTAGGCCAATGTCGCGTCATGCCATTAGCCGATCATGTGGCCGTGGGGCTGACTTGCCACACTTAGTCAAGGATAACAGCAAAGCAACACCATGCTATGCCACACCATGAAGTCATGTGACAGAGGATCGTCTCCAGAGCACTTGACACAATGGTGAAGGGTAGAGACGGCATACTCACATTTTGACAACCTAAGCGTAACCTCCATCATAGCGTATCGTCCAGGTACCTTGATGCAGACCACTACTGGTGTTCATAACACTACACCCCTTCTAAGGTGCATGGTCCCTCATGCGCATAGGAGTTAGCATTATGTCGATTCTGCTTCTTCTCTGAGAGCAACTGAGACAGAAGGACGGTTTCCTGCAGCCTGTAGAGGGAGATCATACCAACTCGATGGAGCTTAAAGGGGACTCAGGATCATGCCATGGATACAATGGTATCACCCCGCTGTATTCAAGGGAAACCAGCTGTAGAGAAAGGAGCAATTATACATACCTCGATTCCTCCGTCTTCGCTTGCGTGGTGGAGCCTCCTCTGACTCAGTGGCTTAGCGCTCTGCCTCTGGATAGGCCTGTCAAAAGGTCACAAGAGCATCGATAGGTTCACCGTTGACTAGCAGTGACTCCAAGGGCTCCCAACTCCCCTTGTCCCTAGAATATCCTTCCTACAACACCAAATACTCCACCCACTTAGTTTTCCAATTGTTCCAAACTTTGGCGATTTCGGAGACGAAGAAGTAATTCTCACCCTCCTCAATCTCAGGGGCTAGAGGAAGATGGACAGGGAACCTATCTGAAATATGGTAGGGTTCTAACTTAGAGATGTGGAAAACAGGGTGGATCTTCCAAGAGAAGGGAAGTTTGAGTTTGTAAGCCCAAGGTCCAATGGGTTTGATTACCTTGAAGGGGCCTACAAACTTGGCGTCTAGCTTGCAGGAAGGTTAGGAAGGGGTGATATCGTCTTGCTTAAGTAGGACGCAGTCTCCTGGCTGTAGTGCCAGGAAGGTTTAGTGAGATTTATCGTACCACACAACTATCTTCTGCTGGGCTATGAAGAGATATTGCTGTATGGTGGTCCATTCTCGACTTAAGGCCTCACTTCCCCTATAGGCAGAGACTGTTCAGACTACATCTAGCAAAGGGTGATATCCAAAGTTGGCAAAGAAAGGGGACACCCTGGGGGAGGACAATTTGGCATTATTGTACGGAAACTCTACTAGGGCGAGAAAGAAAACCCAGTTCGATTGCTCAAAGTTGACATATGCGCAGAGGTATGCTTCCAGGATCTGGTTAAGCCTTGCAGTTTGTCCGTCTGTTTAGGGGTGAGCCACAGTGCTCTTTGACAGTCGAATCCTGAGATTTTCCATCACATGACCCCAAAAGGACTCGAACTTGGGGTCACAGTCAGAGACAATATTGGCCGGAAGGCCATGGAGTCTCCAAATCTCATGAACAAAGATTTTGGCTAGATGCCTGGAGTCGACATTAGGGCCGAGAGGGATAAAGTGCGCCATATTAGAAAACCAACCAATGATCACCCACACTTGGGTGAAGCCGTCAGAAGGAGGGAGGTCCATCACAAAGTCCATGGAGATCGATTCCCATGGGCAATAGGGTATCTCCAACAGAAGCAATTGCCCATAGGCCTTGTGTTGGCGGGCTTTATTCCTTTGGCACTGGTCGTATGCAGAAATTTATTTGGCTATATCCTGCCTTCGATGTGGCTAGTAGAAGTCTCTGTCGATAAGATCAAAGGTCTTATCTTGGCCTAAATGGCCTGCCGTAGGGTGATTGTACCTGGACTTGAGGACCTTAGTGCAAAGAGATCAGGGTACATACCACAGGCCATTCCACATCGGAAGGCCATCATGAACACTGTACGTTTCCTGTAGTGAGCTTACAATGCTTTGGCATTCAGGGTCAGTGGCAACAGCTTCTCTCAAGGCTTGGTGAAAGGAAGGATTGAGCGAGGTGTAGCTTTCCTCAATCGCAGCAATATACTGTCCTTTCTTCAGGAAGAGTAGACTGAGCTCAGGTGCCCCCTCCGTAGGGACGTGGTCCCCACATCTGCTCAAGGCATCAGCTATGTCATTGGACTTACCTGGCCGATACACTATCTAGAAATCAATGGTGCCCAACTTCTCCATCCACCGGGCTTGTCTCCTGGAGAGGAGCCAAGTGGTCATAAAGTACTCCAGGTTCTTATGATCGGTCACCACCAGCACTGGATGAGCTGTTCCCTCACACCAATGTCTCCATTACATGTAAAGGTAGTCAAACACTACAAGCATTTCCTTGTCATAGATCTCATAGTTCTGCTACGTGGGTTCGAGTTTGCGAGAGTAGAAAGCCAATGGGCGAATAGAGCCATCAGGAAACTGGTGCGACAGCACACCCCCAAGGGCGAAGTCATTGGCATCGGTTTTAGCTTGAAGGGGGGTTTGAGAATCGTGATGGACAAGGATGGGTGCAGAGGTGAATAGGGCCTTGAGGGTGTCGAAGGCAGACTGCTGCTGAGACCCCCAGGTCCAGGGTTGGTCTTGTTTAGTGAGGTTTGTCAGGGGTGTTGCGATCTTCGAAAATCCTTGGATGAAGACCCTGTAAAAGTTGGCGAGACCTAGGAAGGACTGAACATCATGAACTATAGTAGGAGTAGGCCAATCTCAGATAGCTTGAATTCTATCCTCCAAAATGCTAATGCCCTTGTCGGAGATGATGAACCTAAGGAATTCCACCTCATGGACTGCCCAGACGCACTTGGTAGGCTTAAGTGCCAGCTTGTGTTTGTCAAGGTGCTTGAGAACTTCATGCTTAATGTGGTTGTGTTCTTCCTTGGTCACAGCATAGATGAGGATATTATCCTGATAGATGAGGACACCCAAATCGAGGAGGTCACGAAATATCGTGTTCATCATTTCCTGGAAGACAGCTGGGGCATTGCAGAGACCAAAAGGCATCACCAAATATTTGTACTAGCTGTAACAAGTGTGAAAAGAAGTTTTCTACTTGTCACCCTCAGCAATGTAGATGAGGTTGTAGCTAATTTTGAGGTCGAGCTTGGTGAACCATTTCGCATTACCTATTCAGTTTCTAAGTTCACCTATAAGGGGGAGAGGATAGCGGTTTTGAAAAACAATCTTATTCAAACCCTGGTAGTCGACATAAAGGTGGAGGGAACCATCAGCCTTCTTCATAAACAGGATAGAAGTGCCTATGGGAGACTTGGAGGGCCTTATCTTCCCCTCCTTAACCATTCGATCAAGGTACTCATGTAGGGCCTGGAGCTCAGTCTCAGACAGACGGTAAAGTGGGCCCCAGGGAGGAGTTGTTCCTTCCTTCAGATCAATCTTGCAGTCCCATTCCTGATTGGGAGGGAGGGAAGAGGATAGGTGTTTGGAGAAGACAGTAGGATAGAGTTGTTCCTACTTATCACCTTTAGAGGTCGAGGAGATGGAAGACCGCATGAAGAGCTCAGCAAAGTTACCCACAGGAGCTCTGGTCATGGCAGCATACCAATGACGGACAACTCATTCATTGACTGGGGTGTCTACCTACCCAAGCAGTCCGCCGCTGACAGCTTCGGTGTTGGTGTAGAAGTTGTCATCCTTTAGCAATTTAAATGCTGAGGCCATCTGAACGTTAGGGGTCACAAGATGGTTCTTGTATTTGGAGGAGGGGAATCCCATGAGAACAGCCTGGTCATAGTCGACCTGTGGTTCATGATCTTGGAACCACTTAACAGGAAGATATATGTCCACATCTGGAGGCATAGGGCCAACATCGAAGTCAATAAGTTCACGATAGTTGAGGACCTGTATTTGGAGTTTGGGAGTGTAATACCACTCCTGTCAGCAGGAACCATCGTAGGCAAAGACGTTGACCACCTAGGACCTCTTCATTTTAGGGACAGGGAGCCTATCCGAGATGTATGCACCGGTTGCTCCATTGTCCAACTTGGCTATAGCTGTGATCATGTGTACTTGGGGACCCTCGACTGTATGGGTTTTCCAGCAGAAAGTTACTGGAACTATAATGTACCTACCCTGGGCAAGGCCTTCTTTGGAGGAAACAATGGTTGACATGGTGGTGGTAGCGAATACATTCCCTGATCTCTCCTGGGAAACTTGTGGCCGGAGCTCGCTATACGTCTTATCTGCAAGGATGTTGTTTCGAACAGTGGGAGTTGGAGATGTGATGAGGTGGAACTGATAACTTGTGGGGGTGTAGTAATAAGTGGTGGTCTACTATACAGCCTACTTATTTCGACCTGGAATGGGTCCTCCTCAGGCAGAACTTGCAAAATAAAAGGAAACCAACCTCTTGCCAACGCCTCTAAGAAAAGAAGGAAAATAATACATCAGGGTATCATAACAGTCATCATGATATTAGGTCATAACACATTTCTCATGGGAATCATGAATTACATTAGCCTCAATGCTGGCAGGCCTACCCACCGAGAATATAACAATGGTTGCGAACACCAGCTCCGTGGTAAAGAAAGCACAAAGGAAAATTTCAATCAATGGTCTTAAAGGAAATTTTTGTGCAACAAATTCAACGTTTCAAACCAACTGGGTCTTAAAGGAAACAGAGAATAAAGGAAAACGGGAGAGGTGGCATGGGATGCCACAAGGAAAGGGGAAAACTTACACCATAGGGATGTCGTCCCCATCCCTCCAGTCATCCAGGAGATCGACCACTCGTGCCGCAGACGTCTTTTGCTGCTTAGAGGAGGAGGAGTTACCATCATCATCCGCCTTGCACTTGTTGGATGTCGGCGCAATCTTGACTGCAGAGATGGAAAATTTCCTTGTTGAATAACAGACCTTAACACTATGGTGTTTATACAAGCAGTGCAGACAGGCCTTGTTTTTCTTGGCCCACTACTTCTCTTTCTTGGTAAGCTGAGGAAGCTTCCCCTTATCCTGGGAAGAGGACCTAGAGGGACGCTTGTCCTGGGTCCTTTTTGGCTTGTTAGAAGGAGCAGACTGTCCCAGGTTCTGCTTGGTCATTTGTCCCTTGTGGGATTCCTAGATGGCTACCCGAGCATCCTCCATCACCAGGCCCACCTGCACCACACGAGAGAGCCACTTAGCTGCAGGGGTCTTGTGGGTGGTTTGGGCTGCCATCGCCAGGTAGAGATCTTCCTTCAGGCCCCTCTCAACCCAGAACTTGAAGGACTCTTGGGCACCTGGGACGACCTGGTTAAGAGCCTCCATATGGGTGAGGTAGGAGAGGATACCCTTAGTTTGTTTTGCATTGATCATCTCCCTGATGGCCTGGGGCTTAGTGGCAAAGGCTCCGAAGTAGGTCTTCATGGCCTCTATAAAGTTATCCCAAATGGTAGTCTGCTGGGTCCACCTGTGGGAGTTGGCTTGCCACCAGATTCACGCAGTACCTGTCATGTACATGGACACAAACCTGGTTTTGATCTAGTCATGTGGGAAGGCGTAAGCTTGGAGGGTAAAGTAGTTCTCGCATTGCTCGATGAACTTTCTTATGTACTCTGCCTTCCATGAAAACTTCTCTGGATCAGCTGGCTTGGGACCCTTAAACGAGGCAGATGGGATGGGAGGCAGATTAGGAGTGCTGCAATTTGAGGGAGGTACCGGTGGGGCAGTTTGCCTAAGTACTTCCTGCATGATTCTCCTGACATCACCCTCAGTGACCAGATAGGGAGAGGTCAGAGCTGGTGCAAAGGAAGCAAAGGAGGTGGCCAGATGCCCCCTTGATGGTCCTGTAATAGTAGAATGGGGCATGGGTAGAGGAGGAGGAGTAGTAGAGATGGGTCAGGAAGGCAGCTAGAAAGGAGGCAAACTGTGTCAGAGACCTCTAGGTATAGGAGGAGGAGCAGTGATATGAGTTGCTCCATCATCTATGTCTATGATCTCATCCAGGTTTCTAGAGACCGGAGGAGAAACAATAGAGCCATAGTGCTCCTTGTACTGGTAGTACAAGTCCTTCCATAGCTTGGCATCATCGGTGGCCTTCATCAGGTCTTCCCTGAGCTTGACCACATCTTACTTCCTCAAGGTAGACCTAGCCGAGAGAGCCTCATTTTCTGCCTTGAGGCGCAGAACCACATGTTCCACCTCACTAAGTGTAGCTTGGAGAGGCACCTCAGCCTGCTCTAAGACTTCCACCCTGGCCTTTACCTCAGCCAGGTTTGCCGTCAGAGTGGCAATCTGCTTATTTGGGGAGGCCAGTAGGTGTAGGGCCTGGTTCGCTAACTGCTGGCGGAGCTCAGCCAATTTGCAGTTGAGGTCCTTGACTATATCCTGATGGGCTTTATTTAGGGTGCTGGTTTAGACCGACTCCCTTTGAGCGAAGGACTCTCACTCCTTCTGGATCTGCTCAATAGCAGACAGGAGCAGGTTTGTCATGGTAGGGGGGAAGGCCACAGATAACTTAGAGAGGGGCTTCCTTATGGTGCGGTGAAGGATAATGGTGGCATAGACTATCGAGGCCACATCCTCACGCTGTTTCTAGAAATCCTCCTCGGTGTCTTGAAGGGACCATTTGAAGGGATCTTCCCCCAGGAATTGCCGAGCCTTGTGTAAGGCTTGCACAGTGGCCATATAGTTATCAATGACCACATTTTGGTGCTTGTCGGCGTAGGCTAACTCGGTGGTGTTAAGGTTGATAGTGGCCTCTTCATGTATTAAAACATTAGAGGCCAAGGATCATGTAGTCTGAACTGTTTGGGCAGAAGGATTGGTGAGCTGAGTGCCCACAATGAGAGTAAGAGAGGATGCATCAGGTATCGGGATGTCGGAAGAGGAAGAAGTCATCTTCTTTAAAGAATATAGTGTGACGGATCACCCTATATAGTTTATATATGACTCAGTAAAGATACCTCAGGTACACTTCGCAAACGTTACTGAGTAAACTCAGATATCTCGGCTAAACAAAAGCTCAACTGGAAGATATCTTTCCTACAATGAATAAGGAGGACTGGGAAGCTTGCACCTTTCAAGACACCTCCCATATAGGGAGGGCAGAACTAGTTGCCTGAGATGCAAATAAGAACCAGAAACCTTGGAGCATGCCATCTGTAACTGCCCAAGATGAATGTGAGAATGAGAAAAATTTCTGCCAGGAAACCCTTCGCTTACCGTAATATTCAACAGTCCATCACTGCTTAAAAAAGTGGCTGCTTACCTTAGGAGCACCAAAACGCGGTAGCCCCTGTACCCAAACTAGTGCAAGTTCTAAGTACAAGTGAGTGTGCTAGCCTGTAGACCTAAATCTTCTACCCCCCTATCCTCCCTGGGACCCATGAGTAGATGCAGTTCATGTGGCCCATAGGCCTATACCGTTTTATGGCTTGATACGAATCTCACAGATGTCGATCGCACTTAGGGACCATCGGCACCTTCTCCTTTGTACATCTCTCCTATTTCCATTTCCCCTATGTCTAGTGATGGTGGATTTGAGGTGGAGGAAATACTGGTACCTGCTTTATCTAGTCATCTGGCTATACCTTGTGTTTTTTCAGATGTTTGTTTGAATGGGTAATTTCTTTAGTTTTTTCTTTCCTTTTATCTGTCTTTTGGGTACACTATAGTCTTGGACTTTATGCAGATTCTTTTGTAAGCTACGAAAAGTAGTTTAGAAAATGAAGATTGAATAATCATCATCATCATCTTCTTTGTTCCAATGCTTGTCAACCTTCCCACTTCTAATTTTTGAAATTACACCATATATGAAATTTCAAACCTCAACCTTACGCGATGTCGCATTATTACCACACCCCTGCCCCTCCCCTACCTCTGCCCACCCCATTTACCTCTACACCTATCTTTCCCTAAGACTGAGATCCCACTAGCTTCCCTCATAAGGCTGTTCAACAGGTGGAAGCCCTTTGCAAAATCTAGGTAGACCTTGATACTTCTAAGTTCGGTCAGCTCCTAGGACATAATACTGCCGGAATCAACTGTTTCACAGGAAGCGACGTACACCATAACTCAGCTATCAAGTCCTAAAACAACACAAACCTTGTCACTTTCTTTGCAAGAGACCTCCCCACTATTCAACAACTGCTAGCTTCCATCTAGTTGACCCTTACCACTATCACCAAAAGCTAAATATACCTCGCTAACCTAGTCACCGCCTTGGAATTACGACTACCCCTACCTACAACTGAAGCCTAAGTGCCCCCTACTGAGATGTCAC
>JABYPW010000047.1:0-21611 GCA_016880775.1 Phymatotrichopsis omnivora | reverse complement strand
CCCCCCCCCCCCCCCCCCCCTGGAAACCTTGAGTCCCTCAAGGACATTCGAAAACTGTAGAAAGCACCCACGAATGATGTAAGGATACTTCGCTTGATCGCCACCATGTCCACCTCCCTCCCTACCTTGCAACAAGCCTAGGATGCTCAAACATAGGCTCAAGTTGCCTCCAAAAAGCAAAAGAAGAAAGGTAGCTAGGTTACATAGAAGGACCTTTTCCCAACTACCCCCCTTCCTAAACTACACTATCCTACCTACCAGAACTGTGAAATTATTATCAATATCAAAGAACCATTGGCCTTCAACGAAGATGTATACATCCAAATCTGCGACCGAGTCAACTGAGCCTTGGACAAAGCCAAAGCTCCCTCTTTTTTCTATATCTAGTGATGTCACAACAGCAACCCTACCACACTCATCCTCACTACCATAGAGACATTCACCACTGCTGCTATCCTTGACTACAGACCTATCATCACTAAACTAGTTAGTGAGTTTAGTGAAGTCAAAGGAATCAACCACAACCACACATGGAAGAAGTACATAATCTATGCTATCATAACTGCCACTAACCTTAACACCATAGGACAGATATCTCGACTCTGTCAAGAGATTGAGTGCTACAACTCTGGTGTCACTATAGCGATGACCCCATGCTAGCTGATATATAGTGCAAAAGTCAATGAACAGAATCACAGCTCCCTGGTGATTACTATTATGGACAATAACAATGAGGGTCGCATCCTTAAGGGTCTCAACATCCTCAACAAAACCCATCACACTGTAAAGTACATTCCCTTTAGTGCTGATACCTAGTACTCCTATTGCTCGAAGTTTGGACACCCTATTCAGAACTATCAGTCACCTCCCTGCTGCCAACTTTATGCCTGTCCCTATACAATATTTGAATATACCTGCAGTGTTGCTGACTACAAACAGGGAAAAGGCCTTGCCTACGAGAACACTGTCCTCCGATAGGTAAACTGTGCTAGCCCCCATAAAGTGAAAGACCTGACCTGTATGACGATGATCTAGGCTAAACTTGCCAAGTCTAATAGAAAGGATAAATCCATAACTATAGGAAGAGTTTAGTTTCCCCTTCCTGCCCTGCTTTTTTCTTTTTAGTTTTTCTATGCTGGAACTAGTGTTTTTCTACTTTAGTAAAGCAAGAAGGAGTTTACACATTTCTCCTTCTCCCTTCTATTTTATTTTTGCTTGGTCACATAGTCCATATAGGGGGTTTTTCTTTCGTTACTTTAAGGTTCTCCTAGTGATTGTTTTTGCCTGGTCGACTTGTGTATGTAGTTGTCTGCATTTTTCCTTTCAGCATAAGTAGGTAGAGGATTTCTTTTAGGGTTCCTAGGTGAGTAGGTAGAGGAGGATCCTGTCCCTTTGGGTTATATTCTTGCTTTTATTTAAGTGTAAACACCCCACTGGAGGGGATAGGATGTAAAAAGCTAGCTTACGGAATATAAAAAGAGTTGCTTCTATGTTCGTGTAGGCCTCCTTGAATACTCAAACTTAACTGTAACTTTTATCTGCTCTTTTCACGCTCTTCTCTTCTTCAAAATATATTAAGCTTTGATCTCAAGCAAGGGTACCTTAGCCTCCTGTCCTCTAGATAGGATCATAGATAGGGATTACCTCACTGAGGACTATTTAGCCAGACCATAGAACTAACAGGCCCTTGGGTAAAAACATCACCATTGTAGTGTACTCTGGTGTTGAGTCTCAAAATCCTTTCCTCCAACTAAAACTAGAACCTAGGATGTGGCCTGGCCTACAGTGCCCTACAATGACCTCCCACCCTACCACCCATACCCAAGCCAGCATGCCCCCCTTACAATCGACCAGGAATAGGGTATCCTATTTAGGCTCAATCAGGAGCCTCAGGAAAGGAACCCCAACCCCTAACCTAACCCATGTCAACCTAACAGTACAAAGAATGCAAGCCAGATCCCTTTTTGCTAGCCCCACATTCAGGCACCCCCACAGCACCCCAGTATTCATAGGAGAAGATAACAACAGCGACGACAACGAAGAACTCTCAGGTGTGCTCGCTGACTGCTTACTAAATAAACTAAGATAATAAGCCTCGGAAGGGCTCACATCTCAAGAACAACATGAACTCATCCATTAAGCATTAGCCTTTTGCAAAGGCAATGATAGATCCCAACCCCAGACCACAGATGAATATTACAGAGAAACAGAAGTCAAAATGGACGATTATCCAACCCTGCACCAGACCCTCAAAAAACTAAACAAAGGAAAAGAAAAAGAAATCTCTCAAATAGAGACATAGCCCTAGTCCTTTAACCCAACCGAACAATGAGCAACACAAGTTGCAAATGGATGG
The DNA here is from genome assembly GCA_016880775.1 of Phymatotrichopsis omnivora. Classification (NCBI taxonomy): domain Eukaryota; kingdom Fungi; phylum Ascomycota; class Pezizomycetes; order Pezizales; family Rhizinaceae; genus Phymatotrichopsis; species Phymatotrichopsis omnivora. The sequence goes on along the minus strand of JABYPW010000047.1, from coordinate 19,255 downwards.
GCTAATAAACCAGCATGGGAAAACATAGCAGACATTACTAGCAATTTACCCTTTATGAGCTTAGTCCCAAACCTCGCAAATACTGTACACTCGAACACAAATATCTGAACTAGAGAAGCAGTTATTATACAAGCCCTTATGGTATCATTTAACAGCATCACCAAATACATGCAAGCAAAGTTTAATACCCTCGAAGAAGAAGAGTCCGACCTTAGAAAAATCAACAAATACTTATTAGACCAGATCTACAGAATAAGAATAGAAAGAATGATGGCGCCGACTACTGTAGCCAGGCCCCCTATAGGAGAATTAATAGCAAACATCACTAAAAATCTTTCAAAATCCAAAAACCCAGATGGCACAAACTAAAAAGAAAAACAGAAAACTTATGCAGTAGTGGGAATAGCTTCGAACATGAATACTACAACGGACCCTGCAAAAAATGAGAAGAAGGAAAAAGTCAAGAAAAATCAACCTAAACAAGAACAACCCACTTGAATCCCCTTCATAGAAAGAAAAATGTACCTCCTCAAAGAAAAAATCCTGGATATAACTGACAAAGATTACATAGTGGCAAGACTTCCCAACGTAATTGCGCGATTCCTAGAAAAGTAAGGAAAGACAACAGACAGAATGCTACAAGCCTCCATTAATATCAGAGTAATGATCTCACTCATCACCCTGCCTTACAAGAAAGTAGTCGAATATTCCCCTCATAACCCTACCATCCATAGTGCAGTCAAACAACATTTTGAAAGAACGATTGCAAAAGACCTCACAACAAACCTCCTAAAACATGACCACACATGCTAACTGGTTAGATATGCCCCAGTTAATTCCAATGTTATAATTCATGAACACCTCCTCCTGGAGGACCTGGTGGACCTACATGAACTCGTTTGAGACCAGATCTACGATAGCACTGGAGTCCAGATCTTAAGTGTAATGATCATCAAACCTAAAGGAGAGCCCAGACCATGCTACTCAATAGCTGTCGAAATCACTCTAAATTACCTAAGAACTATCAAGAATAGCAGAGGAGAAGTATTCCTCTTCAACCCTTTCAGAAAAGCAGAACTCATGTACTCAGCCACCCCATTCATCCAATGTACCAAATGCTAGAAATTGGGGTACCCCAGATCTAGCTGCAAAGAACTGAATGATGTATGCTGACTTTGTGGATCCATTGACCACACATACAAAAACCACCTAAGAGCCTACAAGGATAACAGAGATGTGGTATGTACAGGCCCCTATATATGAGAACAAAAGTCTAAAAATACTGCATGCATGCGCAGCCCAAATGCATCAACTGCGGAGAGGAACATGCTGTGGACTGGCCACACTATAGAAGAAAAAAAGTAGCATATAGAGAACATAATGTCAGAGTAATCCAAGCAAGGAAAGCCAAACAACAAGCCATGGTGGGTCTCTTAATAAGCAATTAATCGAGACGCATAACACTGACAACACCCATAAGCATACAAAGGAATGAAAACTATGCAGAATCAAAACCCCCTGATATGTCACCTTTAATGTACAAAAAAGCAACAAGGCCTTTATCAATTTCATGCAACAAAACTCTGAAAACCTTACCATGATAGTCACAATCTAAGAACCTTTTCTATACAATAACTGACCAATGAATAGCCAATGGTATCAGGTATTCCTATCAAGAGGAGGAAAAGAAGAAGTGCTACAAGTAGTAGTGTATGTGGAGAATTGGTTCCTTGACAAGTATTCTATCTTTTCTATACCTCTTGATTTTCTTTCACCCAATTTGGTACCACTTGAATTTAGGCACAAGATCTCAGGACATAACTTTCAACTTTTCACCCTGTACAATAGGCCTTGGGACACTAACCTTGCACTTGACTTGGAGTAGGGTAAAATCTTCGCGGAACGAAATAGAACCAGAATAGTAGGAGGAGACTTTAACCTCCACCACCCTCTATAGGAACCCTTCAGGACATATGACAGGAAGCAATTCTTGCTAGCCAACCAACTTGTAGAAACAGTAACACTAAACTAATATTCCCTTCTCAATGAACTGGGAGAGTTCACTAGGACAGACCCTACTAGAAGACAAAATGGAGTTATATACCTCTAGTAGACAAACATGAAGGACTCAGAGAAGCCAGAGTATTCCAAGTATAGCAGGATTTTGGAAGCGACCATAGACCTGTCACACTACAAACCATCCTCCCTACTGAAATAACCTAAAAAACTGCCCCCGACTGGAAACGTTTCAACATATTACATGAATCAGAATCCTATATCTTGAGAGAAGAACTAAACCAGATAGACTTCGACTATTACGTAGAACAAAATTCAGTGGAAATGTTGCTACACACAAGGCTCTTTCAGCTATACACTATAATAACCAAAAGCATCCCCCTAAAGAATATTACATCTTACAGTAAACCCTGGTGGAACCAAGAATTGGGACAACTGAGAAGGCTCTTTCACTCTGCTACCAGGAAATACCAACACAAATAAGCATATATTGGAACAATAAACCAAGCAAGAATCCACTACTATGAGGCAATACAAAATAGCAAGGATGTGCACTGGAATAACTAAGTCAGTAATGCTGATAAAAATGACATCTGGAAACTTAGCAGACTATGCACCAAACCCAAACAAGAATAGCCATATAGAAGCCCATAATATAAAAGAGTATACCAAGAAAATGATTAATATAATGTTTGCTGGGAGACCACAGATAGAGCTGCTGAACCTGAAGTGGTACCCCAATAACCCACCAGTGAGCAGCGAAGAAATCAGAAAAGCTCTAAGCAAAACCAAAAATACGAGCACCTCAGGCCCAGATACGGTCCCATATGGAGTCTGGAAGCAAGTTAATCGATAGTGCCCCCAGGTACTAGCTACTCTACTCATAATCATGCTCCAACATAGGATCCTACAAAGAAACCTTAAATGGAGCCTAGGAGTTATCATTCCCAAGCCCAACAAAGATAAGTATGATGTCATAAAAGCCTACAGAATAATTAACCTGGCCAATACCCTTGCAAAAATCCTCAAAAAAATAGTCAATGAAAGACTTAAGGAGTACACCCTCTCCCACAACATGATATCTAAGTACCAGTATGGAATGATTAGAAATAGAGGTACAGACAATGCTCTCTCCAGACTATTCCATGAAGTTGACATCCTACAAAAGGTAGGGTACAAATTCACCACAGGGTTCTTCAATATCAAAGGAGCCTTCGATAATATAATCTAGAAAATACTCCAAGACAAACTAGAAGATGGTAACACAATAGAATACATGATATACCAGATCATGTCATTTCTATCGCAGTACATAATTGAACTGCAATACAAAGGCTCCCCTGATCACTACTTCGAGGTCCAAGTCAGTACACGACAGGGATCCCCGCTCTCCCCTATTTTGTTTATTATTTACATCAAAATAATCTATGACCTGGAAGGGCTACACCTCATTAAAAGCTATGCCGACTATATCTCAATCACAGTTTACTCCAAAGAATGAAAAAACAATGCCCATTATATACAACAAAGGTTTCAAAATGTTAAAGAAAAAGGCTCTGCCCTAGACATACTTTTCTCTCACGATAAGACAGATCTTATCCACTGTCAGATGGTGAACGAAATTGACAAACCAGAAAACCACAAACTGATCCCACAGTTTATGGTGTTGAGTGACTAGTGGAAAGGTTTTACTGGTGGTAAAGCATAGTCATGGTGAATGTTATCTGCATATGAAGGTTTATCCTGATGCTCTACCGGGCAACTTATGTATTAGTCATACAGGAGATTTCCTTACCATATAGGACAGATAGGCACCCCTCAATAACTAATGTTACCACATAGTGTTTGAGCTGGATACTATGCTAGGTTAAAGCTCTGAAGGTCTTTGGACAAACTCCCATCACGCCCAAACAACTAATCAGCTACCTTGGCTACTTTATATATAGAAAACAAAGACCAGCTACGCACTTCCAAGAGAGGATCAATGGAGCCCTAGGACTCTGGAGGCTTATACAAGGACTGGCAGGAAGAATGAAGGGTCTTACCACATACAATGCAACAAAGTTGATCATGAGTATCATGATCCCCAAGGTCACATTCAGAGTAACGATATTCCAACCAGATACCAGGACCACCAACAAATTAGGCACACTTTTTAATCAATCCAGCAAATTGATTGCCAGACATTTTAGCACTATACTAATAGGACCACTAAGGAGACTAGCTCAGATCCTGCCCCTGGACCTTCTCTGCTAGTACATCAGACAAGGGTATGAGACCAGAATAGCAACACTCCCTCTAGGCCACCCGGTCACCTCATCTCTTCCTCCCACTTTCCTGGTATAGGAAAAATCAAGAGACCATAACACCGCCAGATCGATGATAGGCCAAAAAATGATAAACAGCAAAAGATGCAGAAAACAAGTACTCCAGTGGAACACCAAAGCCACCAATAGCAACCTACTAACCCCCCCATATCTAGACCTCCTAGCAAAAAGCCTAAAACATCTAATGGACCAGGATATAGGCTGGAATCACTTCAATATCTTAATCTCTAAAAAAACCCCCTCCCTTTACAACAAAGAAGTGGCCCTCTAATAAATCAAAAACAACCTTCTCTAGTAGTAGAAAAAATAAGCTTACGATGTGAAAGGGTACACCTGTTACCCATCCCTACATGAAGACTCCACTTTCCAGCTACTAAGGAACATTAGCCAAGTCATCTTCTGAATGTGGTCAGGAAGCTCACACCTCTCAGTAGTCCTGCCATGGAGGGAGGGTAGGACTAACTGCCTGAGATATCACCAAGAACCAGAAACTATGGAATACGCTATCTATACCTGCAAAAGCCAGATCCTAGAATGAGAAGAATTTCTACCAGGAAACTCTTTACTTACCCTAATTTTCAATAGCCCATCACTGCTTAAAAAGTTAACTGACTATCTTAGGACCATGAAAACTAGGTAACCCCTATACTATAACCAGTACAATTTCCAAGTGTAAGTAAGTGTCCTAGCCTGTAGACCTAAATCTTGTACCCCTCTATCTTCCCCTAGACTCCTAAGTGTATGTAGTTCATACGACCCATAGGTACATACTGTTTTGTAGCTCGATACGAATCTTATAGATGTCTATCCCACTGAGGGACTATTGGCATATTCTCCTTTGTACATCTCTCCTGTTTCCATTTCCTCTTTCTCTAGTGACGGTGGATAAGAGGTGGAGGAGATGCCGGTACCTACTTTATCTGATCATTTAGCTTGTCCTTGTCTTTTTTCAGATGTTTGTTTGAACGGGTAGTTTCTTTATTTTCTTTTCCTTTATGTTATCTTTTAGGTATGCTATAGTCTTGGACTTTATGTAGATTCTTTTGTAAACTGCGAAGAGTAGTTTAGAAAATGAAGAATGAATAATTATCATCATCATCTTCTATGTTCGGGTAGAGAGGCTTCTTTGAGTTCGTGTATCTCATTCTTAAAATCAATACATTTTCACATCTAATGCTCTCAAACACTGTCATGATAATTTTTCATCTTTGGAACCTGGATAAGGTTTGGTACATAGTACACAAAGAGGATTAACTATTATGATGTCTTTCCCCTACAAGTCCTCCCTCTCCCTCTCTTCCCCCTCCTCCTCTTATTGCTCCCCCATCCCCTCACCACAAGAACAAAGAGCAGCTGTACTCGTAAACTTCCTACGCACAAGCACAAAATGCATGCTCACTAACAAGCTTTCCCACAACGAGGATGCACTCCTCGTAGGAGACCCATATCTGCAAGTATACTAAGAGGTAATGCTACTGGAATTCATAACTGAAACTCTGCCAAAGATTACCCAATCCCTGGGATCTCTATTAGACCAGTTATATACATAAGGGTAAGTCCTCACTTGCCTCATTGAAGGCCATAATGCAAACAACAAATGCATTGCTGCCCTTGATAAGAACATAAGTGAGTTCCGGCAAACACTGCCCTTAGAGACCACCAATAGTGCCCTTAAGGAATCCCTCAAGAAAATCCAAAAAGTGACCAAGGAGACCTCCAAAAAGGTCTAAAAGATTGCAAAACTGAATGTCACCCTAAATGTGCCTACTGTAAGCACTACAAAACCCCTACAACTACTACCCAAGGCAACTTGGGCACAGGTGGTCTCAAAATGAAGCAAAAAAGCTGCAGCATCAGTACCCCCACTCCCCGAACAACCCAGTGACCGACGCAATCCTGCTAAGTGCAACCATAAAATTATCATCACCACCGCTTCTGAGATCAGCACTTTCGACCCAGTAAAGCTCAGGGATGCAGTCAATGACACTTTGGTGTCTACAAAGGCCCCAGCAGCTCTCTGCATCTCTGCCCTTTGCCAGAACAATTATTACTCTATCATTCTCACCACTATCAAAGATATAACCACCTCAGCAGCACTTACATACCATAACAGGATTGAAGCTACCATCAAGGAATAATTCCTTACAGCCTCTGTTCATAATAACTACAGGTGAAAGAAGTACTTGGTGCACAATGTCCCCCACTCTCACACTGATGCCATAACAGAAGCTGATATGTTCCGAAGAGAAATCGAGTACTTTAACAAAGACATTACCCTTGTACAAACCCCTTGGTAGCTACTGCACGAAAGTGACCAAACTAGCAAACACACGGCCTATCTAGTCATTACAGTTATCGACAATGACAACGAAAACTGCATCCTCCAAGGAATAACAATTCTTGCCCAGAAACAAAGAGTTGAAAAGTACATTCCCTTTAACTCTATAACATGCTACACCAATTGTCAAGAGTTTGGCCACCACCAAGCTCATTGTCAAAACCTCCTATGATGTAACATGTGTACCGATACACACTATACCTTAAAGTACATATACAGATACAATGAATGCAAAAAGATCAGAAGACTCTGCGACGATATAGTCATAAAGTGTACAAACTATAAAGCAAAGCATACTACATTGAACCTATCCTGCCCAGCATTTATCCAAGTGAAAGCACTGGTGGCTGCCTGGAAGGAGTAAGCTATTACCATCACCATAGGCAGAGTTTGATTTCTTACCTTTTTTTATGATTTTTTCCTTTAGCAAAGGTACAAGCATTGGAGAGTTTTATTTTCTTTACCTTTTCTATTTTTTAATACTTTTCTTCTCGCATACTCATAGTTCTGCTTCATAAGAGTCCAGTAGCTGGTTGTTGTAAGGTTTGCCTCACTAGGAACATTAGATAGGAAGGCTATTTTGTGGGACTATTTGTGATGCATTTTCACTGTACTGGTACGACATCGTGTACTTATTTTTTTGATATCTTTTCCTTTATCTTTTCTTTGGTTGTTTGGTAGACCAGGGGAGTGGGTAATAAGCTATAGTCCTGGACTATATATGTATGGCCTGGTAGTTCTTAGTTAATGAAGAGCTAGTTATGAACTAGAATATGAACTGAATAATTATCATCATCATCATCTTCTGTGTTCAGGTAGTAAGAAAGTGAGGGCCCAGTTAACTAAATACTAGTGCATCTTTCCCATTGTGAAAAATTGAACTCTGAGTAGTAGTGGGTACTAATGAGCATAATGGTGGTGGTGGCAACTAGGACTTATTACTAAGGGGTCTGCTCAGGTATCAACGAAGGCCAGTCACTGCCTCTATTTTGTTAGGGATACGTCTTTACACCCTGGTAGTCTTGAGAAAGGTAATTAGCAGTTTAACCTGAGGTTAGCTTAAGCTAGTCTATGGACTTCTTAGCCTGTTGCCGTACCTACTCACTTACATAGTGTATACTCAGGGTATCACACTTAGACCCTACTATTCTCAACATACCTCCTGTCAAGACTATATGGGAGTTATAGAACATATGTCTTTGCAATTAATTTTATATACATATCCCAGTTCTATAGCATCAACGTGGCATTTAGGGAATTACAGTTATTTACTTCTATGTTCAGGGGTGAGAAAGCGATGGCCCAGTAAACTCATTACTAGTATATCTTTCCCTTTGCCACAGATTGAACTCTGAGTAGTAGTGGGTACTAGTGAGTATAACGGTAGTGGTGGCAACTAGGACTTGTCACTAAGGGGTCTGCTCAGGTATCATCGAAGGTCAGTCACTGCCTCTATATTGTAAGGGATAAGTCTTTACACCCTGGTAGTCCTAAGAAAGGTAATCAGTGGTTTAACCTAAGCTCAGCTTTACTAGTCTACGGACTCCTCAGCCTGTTGCTGTGCCTACCCATATACCTAGTGTATTCTCTGGGTATTACACTTAGACCCAACAATTCTGAACCTACCTCTTGTCAAGACTAAATAGGAGTTATAGAACCTATGTCTTTGCAATTAGGTTTGTATACACATCCCAGTTCTATAGCATCAAAGTAGTTTTTAGGGAATTATAGATAGTCACTTCTGTGTTCTTTTAGGCTTCTCTACACACTCCTATCTACACCCATCTTTATCAAAACATCTCTACCGTCAAAGAGTTCCTAAGCCTCCTCTTAGGGACAAAATCTTTTATTTTATCTCCACCCTCAAAGCCCTTCACCAAAGAAGGCCACCATCACCCTCTTTCCCCTGCAAGCCCCTTACCCTTCCCTTTCCTCTCTTGAATCATCTTTAGAAAGTAGTTCATCTGGCTCTCGGATAGAGACTTAGTACACATTATACAAGTGAATAAAATCTTTGATGAAAATGTCCTAACCAAGCGCACCCTAACACAACACAAACCTACGCCAAAATGCTAAGACAAAACCAAAAGAAAAGCCTATTACCTGGAACAAGAGAGGAACATTCATTATTGCCAACTGTAATGGACTTTACCATGGATACTATTTCAAAGACAATCAGTGCAGGGCCTATTTCAGCGTCCGCCGATACTACATCTGCTAGGCTATACCAACCGCATACTAATATGACCATCAACCCTATCAAAAACTGCAAAATACAAACCAGACAAGCAACTCTCAGGCTCAAGAAAGAACAAATGCCAGCAAAAGAAAACTCCCCTCCCCTCACTAAAGACAAGTTCACCAATACTGAAAATGTTGACAACATATATTAAATGGCAGAACACATTCTATTCGTCCTCAACTTACAAAAGGACATACTCCAAACCATCCTGGCATTAGTGAGATCCATCAAAATCTTCACAAACACTAATAACACTGCTACCCCCTCCACACCAGCCACCCTGGCACAACCAAGATCCCCTCTAGGGCTCACCAGACAGCCATACCCAGGGTCACTTAAAGCCCTGCTAGATGAAGTCAAAAATAATAAAGTATATTCCATGTTGGAAAGAAGAGCCTTCACACATCCCATGAAGCAATGCTCCCCCAGTCACCTAAAACAATCAACCTATAGCCTACAAGAAATCATCGCACTTGAATCACAAAAGTAATGTGTCCACTATACTAAAATACACTTCCTAATTGACCTGGAACAAAAGGGAGTGATCATACTCTATAGCCTACATATATATATCAACGAATACATCCCTCACTTTCTAGTAATTAAGAATACAATCTAGGAATTCGTGGGACAATTCTACAGCCCCATCGAAATCGCCCTACATAACACATACCTTACTGTTTATGAAATCAACACCACCAATCTCCCTCTAACAGTTAATGAAATGGGCGAGCTCATTTCAAAAGACCTATACATATACAAACAAGCCCCTCTATTAGGTGTCAAGGTTCTCCTACACCTTAGCAACCCAAACCTATATGACCTAGTAATTGAAATCAGACTACAAGATATAAAGTACCTTATATTGCCAACTGGACTTTTTATTTTCAGATACTTCCGACATACAGAGATCACCCTACACTACAAATCCTAAGATAAATAAATAAAGCTGATACACTTCATAATCCTAAGCTCAGATAATGAGACCAGACCTTCGTACAATGCCCTAATGTGCAACCTGCCTAGAGCAGGAAACACTTGCTAAACACTGCCATCTCTGCTGACTCTTTTAGGCTAAAAGGAATTTCTTCTCCTTTTGCATTCCCATTTTCTTTCCTTTTTCCTCTTTTCTTTTGAATTTGACTTTTCAGCTAATGTTCTTTCAAGAGGAGGAAATGTGTACTTTCTTCTTCTCCACTCTCATAGCATTTATGTATAAGATAGGTGTAGGAATTTTTTGAGCACATGGTTTCTTATTTCCTTTGTTTATTAGCTTTCAGGTATGCTATAGTCTCTGACTGCATGTGGATTCTTTTGTAAACTATGAAGAATAGTTTAGAAAATGAAGAATAAATCATCATCATCATCATCATCTTCTGTATTCTTTGTTTTAGTACAATACCAATAGGACCTCTCAGGAGTCTAGCTTGGATCCTACCCCCCGATCTCCTCTACCAATACATCAAGTTAAGGTATATTATTAGAGTAGCAACACTCCCCCCAGGCTACCTAGTCACCTCAACGTTCCCTCCCACTTTCCCTATGTGGGAAAAATTTATAGACCCTAGCACCACCAGACCGATGATTGGACAAAAAAAATGAAAAGCAGCAAGCAACACAGAAAACAAGTACTACAGTAGAACTGCAAAGCCACCAATAGCAATCTGCCAGCCCCTCTATATTAAGATCTCCTAGCCAAAAGCCTAAAACATCTAATGGACTAGGACATAGTATAGAATCACTTTAATATCTTAATCTCTAAAAAGACTCTTTCCCTTCATAGCAAAGAAGTGGCCCTCTGATAGATCAAACACAACTTTCTCTAGTCATGGAAAGACTAAGATTAGGATGCGAAAGGGTATACTTGTTACACATCCCTAAACGAAGACTTCACTTTCCAGCTTCCAAGAAATATTAGCCAAATCATCTTCCAAATAAGATCGGGAAGCTCGTATCTCTCAGGACATCTCCCTTAGAGGGAGGGTAGGACTAATTGCCTGAGATGTTACCAAGAACCAGAAACTATGGAATACCCCATCCGTACCTATAGAAGCTGAATCATAGAGCGAGAAGAATTTCTACTAAGAAACCCTTCGCTTACCCTAATTTTCAACAGCCCATCACTGCTTAAAAAACTGGCCGATTACCTTAGGGCAACCAAAACCAGACAACCCAAACACCCAAACCAGTATAAGTTCTAAGTACAAGTAAGTGTCCTAGCCTGTACACTTAAATCTTATACCCCCCTATCCTCCCTAAGACCCCTAAGCATGTGTAGTTCATGCGGCACATGGACACATACCGTTTTGTGGCTTGATGCAAATCTCATAGATTTCAATCCTACTGAGGGACCATCATTGCCTTCTCCTTTATACATCTCTTCTATTTGCATTTCCCCTTTATCTAGTGATGTGGATTTGAGGTGGAGGAAACGCTGGTGACCACTTTATCTAGTTGTTTGGCTTTGCCTTGTGTTTTTTCATATGTTTGTTTGATTGGGTAGTTTCTTTAGTTTCTTTTCCTTTCTCTGTCTTTTGGGTATGCCATAGTCTTGGACTTTATGTAGATTCTTTTGTAAGCTATGAAGAGTAGTTTAGAAAATAAAGAATGAATAATCATCATCATCATCATCTTCTGTGTTCTTTCCTTCCTTCTCTCTTCAGTCTACAGACTAGCTACAAGTCTTAAGAATATATTTGTTCTTACTCTTGAACTTACTTCTCTTCTCCTCTCTTCAATAATAGGAAAGTATATTTATAGATCCAGACTTATAATGGTTGAGATATCTGAGTTTACTCAGTATTACTTTCTCAGTTGAGTGGCACTTGCACTTTACCAAGCCTTTACCATACCAAAGACACCTGCTGTTACAGACCCCTTAGGAATTAGTTTTAACAGTTGCTACTACTATTACACTCATGAGCCCTTTTTATAAGAATGCTTTATATTTATTTTCCCATATTACTAAGTTTCACATCCTCAATCCTCCAGTGGGGCATTTACACTTAAGTAAAAGCAAAGATATATGTAGTTAAAAGAAGATAGTAAGGAGATCCTCTGCTAAATACTATGTTCCAAAACAAGTCTGAAAAAGTTAGGAATTATACAAGAACACTTGAAACAAGCTTACTTATATAGACTTCCATTATTAGAAATGAATCAGAGATAATAAAGGAACCAGAACAAAATAGAACTCTTTAAAACTATCTCATGATAAATACTTGATGAATAATAACTATTCTTACATATCCTATAAGAGTCCAGATCTTATACAGGTAATGATCAGTATCGTATAAGTAATAGGTTACCAATGCAATTATATATTATTGTCCTATTATAATTACTAGCTTGATCTGTCAGGCAGGCCATTCCATAAGTGTGAATAAGTCCTTGTTTGACTTGCCGATGTTCTGATCACATATTGTTACATAGATTTGCCAAGCCATATATTGTCACTCCATGGTAGCATACTTGAGGTATTATACATAAGTTTAAGAAGAGTAGAGCTATACTTGACAGGCAGAGCCTAGTATTAGTGATGGGTTTAACACCTACTGGTTGTATTCCAGGTACTAGTCTACCATAGTGAAAGTCCATATTACTATAGAACTGTAATACTATATACTATCCCCTATAGAAAATCATTAATAGAATCTGTCACCATTAATGAGATTAGGGTAGTAATAATGTATTATCCACCTGATATTATATCTGACTACTATAAGCAATACAGTACCATCATCTAATGAGTAGTAGTAAAAACTATTAGTACCCTATATGAAACTATCAAATTTGCCATTATCACCACCAGAATCATAAGTCATGCCATACCCAGAACTATCCTCCAAGTGGATAAAGGATAAATGTATAAAGAAGTATCCCTACAGCTACTATCAGTAGCATAAGTAGAAATCTCAAGCACTAGAATTGTTAAACCAAAAGATGGGACTGAAAAACCCTTATACTTGATTATTATTAAAGCTTACCCCACTGATATCAAAAAGTTCACTAAACTATAGGGAGTTATACTTAAAAATCATTATCACTAATTAGAACTCTTCTATTTATCTAACCTATACACCCAATACACTAAATATTAGAGACTGGACCACCATAGGCCAGGCTTTATAGAATAAGTACAAATTTGTAGAATTTGCACTGAAGCCGAGGAAACTAAACATCACCCCTACAACTATACTATATTAGGCCAGAGACTTTGCTCTGGATAAAAAACCAGTGAGCAAAAACTAGGGAAGTCCACTATATCTAAATGTATAAACTACATGTAAAACTATATAGTAAACTTTGCTACATACTTAGCCTATTAATCCATATTCCAATACTTCTAAATGATAGTTTAATTGTACAAGGTTAAGTACATTACAAGAAAACAACAATAATTGAATAATTAAAGTAGCAACTACCAGGGATACTAAGGGGATGTCTAAAAGATCCTTATAAAAACAAAAACCTTCATATTATTAACACTTAACTGTATAGGAAATAATGGAGTGTTTATCAGCTACATGTAAAATCAAAAACAACTGAATCATATCATCACCATTGACCATAGATTCCCATTTTAATCACTTGCAATGTGGATAGGGTGTTTATACTCATTTAGCAGCAAGGATATAATCACATATTTTAGGAGAATCAGGTATTCATATTCATTCCATAAGCGCTATTAGGGTAACCTTTATATAGCCTATATCATTACCATTGACCATTAGCTTCTTATTTCGATTACCTGTAAAGTATATAGCATGTTTATACTTGTTTAGGAGCAAGTACATAGTCACACATTGTAGGAGTGTCAGGTATACACCTTTATTCACTGAGTACTATCAGGGTAACCTTTACATAGCCTATATCATCACCATTCAACACCCTTACCTTATAAAGGAAACCTAATAAGTACCAAAGGATTTATAATGATCATACAACAAAGGAAATGGGAAGGAAGGATTAAGTATAGCCTAGTAGTTTATATTGAAAAGTATATCATAGAGTGTTTTTCTTTCTTTTTTTATATAATCTTTAGGACCCAGATATTATTGCATTGAGTTTTAAGTCAAAGGCTACACCATTTTCTTTCATATATATTGCTATATATATATATCCTCCTGACATAAAGCACAATGAAATAGTCTGCAATATGTTTCAAAATCATATAGACTATAGGATATTACTAGGAGATATTAACAACTATCATGAAGACTAAAGCCCATTCTGAACATACAGATAGAAGGAACTTTACTAAGGGGAATAGATGCTAAGATATATAATGGACATATACTATATCTGCATAAACATTTCAAGAGAAACAACTTGTAAAGATCTAGCTATATGATAAGATAGAGTAGTTGACTTGATCTTTGCTAGCACTAAAACCTACAATAGGCTTATAGCTCTAGTGGTCAGGTAAGATATCAGCAGTGATTACTTATTAGTCCTAGTAGAGATGTACCTCTAAGATAGTAAAATGGAACAACTTGTGCAAAATAGGATTTGTTCCTATGCTATAATAAAGATAACAAAGACGTAGTATATAACTATTTACATAGGATGAACAGAACTTAGGATGAAATTGGAGACTTCTAGAAATTGATACATCATAAAATATATCAGGTCATGAAAGTCCTCTATAATATAGTCCTAAAGAAGAATGTTATACAATACTCTAAGCCATCATAGAGCTAGACCCTTTCTATAGAAAGGAATGTATTTAAGAGATAGGCTAAGTTGTATAAAGGTGGCTATCTTTGCTTTTAAATAAGTGTAAATGCCCCACTAGAGGGTAAAGGATGTAAAACTAAGTAAAAAGAGAAATAAAATGTTATTGTATAAAGGTTGCTTTGTTCTTAATTGAATGTACATGCCCTGTCCATACAATAGTGACCAAAGGAAAAAGAAGTGTCTTGTATAAAGGTAGCCATATCTATAAATCTAAGCACAACATAGAATAGTACAAGTACTTTAAAATGATTCAGCAAGTGAAGGATTACCACTGGAACTTATAGGTAGAAGATGCCAGTGAATTATATTTGTAGAACTAGAAATTGCTCAGGATCTAGATTTTTAAATATCAAATTCTACTTATCAATGCCTAAAACCTGATATAGTATGAAGCCTCATTACTCAAACATTTCTTCCACTAGTAGTCATAACCCCCTGCCATAAAACCTATGCTGTATATGGATATACCAGAGGTTATAGCAGAAGTAATGATCAATTTCCTATGATAAACCAAGAATATAGCAGTAGGACCAGACTCAATACTATATGTAGTATAGAAGGAAGTAATGAAAGGATCACCTGATGTCCTGGAAGGACTAGTTGGAGAGATACTAATATAAAGATACCACTATAATAACATATAGTAATCACTCAGCATTCTTATACCAAAAGTATACAAATACAATTATACACTTATCTGGTCTTATAAGGTCATAGCCCTTGTAATCACCCTATTTAAAGTCATTAAAAAAGTAATGCATGGCCAACTAGTCAAGAATACAACTAAGTATAGAAGGATTATAAAGTATTATTATAGAGCAATAAAATAAAGAGGAGCTATGGACTAAGATAACTGACTCTTCTACAAGGTAGACTACCTACAGAATGTAGGATATAAGGCTATAACAGGGTTCTTCAACATCTTATACACATTTAATAACATAGAACAAAAGGAGCTCAAAATATGACTTGAAGAAGAAAATACCCCAGAATAAGTAGTCAATTAGATTATATCCTTTATGAGTAATAGAACCCTGGAAATGGTATCTATAGGAGTAATGGAAACAAAACCCTTAATACAGTAAGGAACCCAGTAAGGATCACTCATCTCCCTACTGATCTTGATCATTGACATAGGTATATTATATAAACCCTAGGAACCCTAAATTGAGGATCATTTATCGATGACTTTACAGTCATAGTTTACTCCTATATAGGAAAGACAATGTACCTAAGCTGCAGTAATAGTTCTAAAACTTCAAAAACACCGCAAAGCCCATAAAGGTCACGTTCTCCCCTCTAATAATAGATATAATATATGAGGATACCTATTATGATAAAATTCTAGAACAAGACCTCTAACTAATCCATCTTGATGGTATATAAATTATGCCTATATAGCTAACAAGATACGTAGGATATTTTACATCAGCAAAACAAACTTCATACCAGCACTGCCAAGTCTGAATAGTACAAGTGAGCAAGTATTTTCATATACTTAAGTTTGGTGACACTATCTAAAAAGGTCTCACCCTACATAATTATAGAAGGCCAGTAATAGTAATAGTTATACTGTATATTACATATAGCACCATAATCTTTGAACCTAATATCAAGAGACTCTTGGACTCCCTCAGTCACTAATATATAGATAGTTCAGGTACATCTTAATTAAGGGCAAAGCCATAGTCACATACATAGGAGTGAACTTGCTAAGCTCTATCAGGGTAACCCTTCATATAGCAACCCAATGTGAAGTCCATACAAATGCTTATACAATAATTCCTTGAAATCACCCCCTGGGAAATAGGACACTATTAGAATACTAATATATACCAAGTACTAGCTCAGGCTAAAATACCACTACTAGAAGTATAGATTGCTTATCTTAGAGATAAATACCCACTAAGAGTCTCCCTCATTACAGACCTTTAACACTTAGTAGTCTTAGCACTCACAAAAATATACCTAATGGTAGTACTATAACAATAATATAACACCTATTGAATAAAGCTTAAATAGTATACTTCAGGTAATAGACTAACAGCTATGTACATCCAATAGTAGAATACTCTAAACATCTATAAAAATGGAATCTCCCTCTACCCCACCTTGATAAAGCTATGTAGCATGTTATCCTATAGCTCTAGACTGGAAGGCAGTTCCATATAATAGTATTCAAAGATAATATTATACTATCCCTATACATTGCCAATAATACCTATAAGCAAATCAATAACCAGATGATACAGCAGTGGAAACACATCACAGCAAAATAATCAAAAGACCTGAAGGAAGTCTCTCTATAAGAAAACTAAAGATTTTACTTAAGTATGGAAATTGCAAATCAAATATTCCAGATACGATACCCAAAATTACACCTCTCTATAAGTACACTATAGGCACCGAATGATTACTTGTAAAAGTAGTACCACCAATATTACAAGACTATATAATATACTATACTATAATGCCCTACTATAAGAGATAGAAGGGAGAATTACATACCCTAACTATGTAAGCTAGAAAAAATGTTCTGGTCAGAAGAAGACACAACATTGATTACCAATTATATCACCAAAACTAGGACTAGACTGCCTACCTGATCCCACCTATACAAGTTCTAATTCACTATATAACTTTGCTATACACCTACTATACCACTGTTATATACCCCCTCCCCTTCCCCAACTAGCATGTCTTCTTTATATGGACCATTTAAGTCTTTTCTATATTCATAACCTCTTATAGGTGTACTAGCTTATAGATTAGCTACACCTCCTTCTACCTTCCTTAGTCCATAATCATATATTTCGGATTACTTGAATTTTCTTAAGGAGTAACTAGCCCTACCATTTACTGATTTAGATATGACTTCATAGACTCATTTTCATTTATGTTAGTTTCTTTTACACTACTTTTCTATTTTTTTTAGAGGAGATATATTCTATGTACCCTATATCTTTGACAAGCTATAAGAGGATGTTCTTTCATATGACCCCTTTAAGGTCATGAGGATCCAAATACATTCCCCTCCCCCTATTTTTTCTTATATTAATACCCATACTATATAGGATATAGGAGCCCTATTATCGACGATTATTTATCAATGAATTTATAGTCACAGTTTACTCCAGCAATAGGAGACAATTTACTAAAGTTCTACTAGCAATTCTAGGTATTAAGAATACAGAAATACATATGAATGTCAAGTTCACCCTACTACACACTAACATCATAAACTAGGAAGTCCAATACACAAATATCTTAGATCATAAACTCTAGATAATTGACTTTGATAGTACCCAGATTTCCCTGGTCAGGCTAGTAAGGTAAATTATATATTTTGCATTAGCCAAATGAACCATATATCAACATTACCAAGTATATATAGTATAGGCTAAAAAGTACTTCAGTATCCTCAAACTTGATAATATGATCTATACAGGTCTCACCTCACTAAATTATAGATAGCTGGTCATGGTAATGCTTACACTACAAATGAAATATCAAACTATAGTCTTCTATCCTAATCCTAAATTAATATATATAGTCATGTCCCAATTCCTCACAATGGCCTACTAGATAATAGGGCACTACTAGAATAGTAATACATACTAAGTCCTAGCTCAAGCTAATATAGTACCACCAGAAATATGGATTATGTATCTTAGAGATATATATACCCTAAGAATCTTCCTTATTATAGACTATAAGCATTCTATTATCTCAGCACTCTGCAAAACTTACATAATAGCAGTGTAATAGGAGACTCATAAATGATGTAGATATATGTATAGGTACAAGAAGCTTTGCAAGAGAGTCTAAGCAAACTCAGATATCTCAACTGGTTAGTGATGACTACTTGTGTTTTCACTTCTATCGCAGTGTCAAGGTATAGTATTGGTAGATTGAGAATAGAAGCAAAATATATTTTTTTAAGGTATAAAGATAGTACAAGATATGAGATGAAGGCTAGCTAGAGGAAAAAGAAATCAAATAAATCACTTATCTATTCACTCTTTAATCCCTAACTCTGACCAAGAAATAACTAAGGGATTTACAAAGGAAAATGTAATAAATCATGGTCATATACTTTCCTACTTGTTATATTCTCTTTATACTATTGATGTACTTTGGAATTCTACATTATGAATCATGAAGTATCACTGGGTCATGTATAGTTGCTCAGGCTTAGCTGTATGCCTTGCAAAGGTCATGGGAATAGTGTTTAGATCAAATGACATATGAAAAAGGGTTATGTGGACAAAATAGGTTTGAAAAAGACTACTTTAGAAGGGAGATAGTGCTCTTGGCAGTTGGTATATAAGAGAAGGAAATCTACACCATCCTGTACAGGCTTCTCAGACTCTTCAAACCCCCCCCTACATTCTACCTTTTCCTACTCCTCTTTTACGCTCTTCTATTTATCACCTTTTATCGTCGTAAAAACTGCTCGGCAAAAAACAACGACCTAGAATACCTTAGCCTCGTTGCCCAGGGGATAGGCGCTCGGATAGAGCTTGCTCCACAGGGGACTATCCTTACCTAGGCACGTACCGACGGGTTCCTGGTCGCGCATCACCACCGTAG
>JABYPW010000046.1:0-47733 GCA_016880775.1 Phymatotrichopsis omnivora | reverse complement strand
TCATCAACTACATGCAAAACCAAAAAACCCCAGCACAAATCATAGCCATCCAACACCCATACCTACACCAAGGAAACCCGATGAAAGCAAAAGGATATGAAACAGTAGTGCCCCAAAAGAAAAGAGATGGAAGAATACAGTACGGAACAGTTATTTATGTTGAGAAGTGGATAGCGGAGTGTTTTTCTTTCTTTCCTATACCCGGGATTCAGGACCCAGATGTGGTGGCACTGAGTTTCAAATCGAAGGATTTTTCCTTTTCTTTTTCCTTTTTTGCAGTTTACATACACCCAAGGGGCACAGATCAAACAGAAATCATAACACAGGTATTCCGGAATCATACAGGACATAGGATTATACTTGGAGACTTCAACACACATCACCCGGACTGGAGCCCGTTTAGAGCATATACGTGGCACGAACTTCAGGACGGACAAAGGCTACTGGAAGCAGCAACCAATACGGGACATGTCTGCACCAACATACCAGGAGAAACCACCAGACAGGACCCAAGAGGAAGACAAGACGGAGTAATCGATCTCATATTCGCGAGCACGAACACATACGGACGGCTCACCCCACCATCAGTAGGAAAAGACGTAGGAAGCGACCATTTCCCAGTAGTCATCGAGCTTCACCTACAAGACACTGAGCAGGAAAAACTGGCACCAAACTGGAAACTTTTTCCCCCCTATGATAAAGATAATGTGGATCCAGTATACCACCAACTGGAAGGAATTGTAACGGAATGGGACCAACAAGGAGACTTCCAACACTGGATCCAAAAAACAATACACCAGGTCGCGAAAACACTATACGACACAGTGCCGAAGAAAAATGTCACAAAGTACTCCAAGCTATGGTGGAATACTGAAATCACAATCGCACGAAAGATGTTTAAGTGAGAAGCACAGAGATACAAGCATGGAAGAACAACCAGAGAAAACCGGAATATGGCTCGAAACAAGTACTTCCAATTGATCCAGGCTGCCAAAGACCGATATTGGAACCAGTGGGTGGAGAACGCAAGTGACTAGGACCTCTGGAACTACAAGTCAGTAAGGATGAAAACCTCAAGAGATCACAAACCAGCAATTGCGGCTGGAACGGCAGAACAGTACGAAGCACAACTGATCAAACAACTCTTCCCCCCTAAACCACAACCAGACCCTCCCAAACCCGTATGGCACCCTGAGATGCCGGAGGTAACAGAAAGCGAAATCCAGGAAGCCCTTCGGAAAACCAGGAATACAGCCCCAGGAAAGGACGCCATCCTGTACCCAGTCTGGAAACAGGTAGCAAAAGGAGCACCACACATTATCAAAGGAATCGTTAACAAAATACTTGGCCACGGATATCACCCAGAAAACCTCAAAGAAGCACTAGGAGTGCTCATACCAAAACCAGGCAAAGAAGACTACGGACTGGTCAAATCGTACAGAGTCATAGCTTTGCTCAACACGCTCTCAAAAATAGTCGAGAAAGTCGCCCACGATAGACTATACGCCCATGCAATACAAAACAAAATGATATCGCCATACCAATACGGAGCCATAAAACAAAGAGGCACAGCAGACGCAGCGAATAGGCTCTTCCATGAAGTAGATTGCCTTCAGAAAGCAGGATTCAAAGTGAGCACAGGTTTCTTCGATATCACAGGAGCCTTTGACAACATGGAACAAGCTGAACTCAAAAAAAGACTCGAAAATGGGAACACCCCAGAATATCTCACCAACTGGATACTGTCGTTCATGAGCAATAGAACCATGCAGATGGTCTTCCCAGGAGCAACAGAAACCCTACACCATGTAAAATCTGGAACCCCGCAAGGCTCACCAATCTCCCCATTGCTATTTGTCATATACGTCGCCCCACTACACGAGTGTAAAGAACCACAAAGCAGAGGATCCTTCATAGACGATTTTGCGGTCACAGTCTATTCCAAAAACAGAAAAGAGAATAACGGCAAAATCTGGGAAGAGTTTGAGCGACTAGAAACCAAAGCAAAACTGATGAAAATAAAGTTCTCCGCACCAAAGACAGACCTAATACACTGGGAAGTACATCATGAGAGCACACCAGAGGACGAGAAACAACTGGTAGAAATAGGAGGAGTGCAGATAACGCCCAAACGGATAGCGCGGTACCTATGATATTTCGCGTCCACCAAGCGAACCCTGCACGCCCACTACGAAATCCGCATCGCACATGCAATGAAACAGTTCACACTCATCAGAAGAGACAACACAAAGCACAAAGGGCTGACCCCACACAACCGAAGACGCCTTGTAATGGGAATGCTAATACCGCAAATGACATACGGGGCAACTGTCTTCGAACCAGACCAAACGACAATCAAACTCCTCAACACCCAGTTCAGTAAAATGGCAAGGTAGGTAACCGGACACTTCCGGAACACAAACGCACACCAGACACTAGCCTAGGCAAAAATACCCCCACCGGAAATCTGGATCAAGTACCTAAGGGAAAAATACGTCCTATGAGCGTCGACCATCACTGACCCGGAGCACCCGATCGCGTCAATACTACCAGACACATACCCAGCCCTCGCCACAAGAAACCCAAGGGATACCTACCGCAACTATCTGAGAAGGAGAATGGTCGGAGGAAAAAAGAAAGGCATATACGTCCAAAAGTGGAACGCCCCCAACATACACAAACCCGGAAGCTCCCCACCAGTCCACATTGACAAAATCCTGCGCAGCATCATCCTGTACCTGGAAACCGGAATGCGATTCTATGGAGTTATCAAAGCTGGCGAGGCCGCCCCGTCCTTATACCCCATGGAAACCTTAGAGGAAAAAATAAAAGAAAAACTAATCGAACGGTGGAAAACAACAACAGCCGAAAAGTCAAGAGACGAAGAAGAAGTGTCCCTTGGCGAAAACCAAATCTTCAGATTGCCGATCGAAATAGCAAGCCGAATATTCCAGATGAGGTCCCGAAAGTCGCATCTCTCCGCGCGCACCTCATGGGGACACAATGATTACCTCTGCACACACTGCTACCAATACTACGAAACCATATAACACGCGATCCTGGAATGCCCGGCAAGGACAGAAGCACGCGAGAAGTACATACCCAAGCCCTGTGACCTGGAAGCCATGTTCTGCTTGGAAAAGGAAACAAAACAGATAGCGACGTATATATCGAAAACGAAAACTGGGATACCAACGAGGACCGATGCATACGAATACCATGTGGCCATACCTGTTCGATCTGTGCCTAATAGACCCCCATCTTGTACCCCGTCCCTAATACCGCCCAGCCCATGTTCCAGGTGTGGGCCGTATAGAAGTTTTTTGGATTGGAAACCTTTCACGGAGGTAGCTCCGGTTGACGGATCAGCTACCCCCCCTTCTACTTTCCTTAGTCCCTCTGGTAGTTTGTCTGACGTGTCGGATTTTCTTGCGGAGGATGTTGCCCCTTCTTATGGTGATTTGGATTTGACTTTGCGGACTCTTTTCCACTTATGTTAGTTTGTTTTTGCGCTACTTTTCTGTGTTTTTCGGAGGAGATGTTTTCTTATTACTTCATAGCTTTCCATAGCTGAACGAGGATGTTCTTTTGTAGATGGTCGCTTACGCGACCATAAAGAATAAAAATGAATTACCCCCCCCCTATTCGCTTCTGTGTGGAGCGAGAAATAATCGTTAATCTTGAGGGAGAAGTCCCCTAGTTCAACCCAATCGCTGTCTAGGACACTGTCAATACCGCATTAGTTGACAAGAAAGCCCCCTCCGCTTGCCGAGTCTGATCTGTTAGAAAGGCCACCGCCTCCAACGTTTTCCTCTCCGTCATGGAGAACACCACCGCCCAGCAAGTCCTTGTATACAAGCCCACCATCGAGGAAGCTGTCCGCAAGTTCTTCCCCACCACCACCGGTCTCCACCGAAACTTCTTGCACAAGAAGTACATTGTGCACAATGTGCCAACCTCCATCCTCAACACCTCTGACATCGAACATATGTCGCTTATCCGCAAGGAGATCAAGATATTCAATTAAGGTATTGTACTCGCCCAAACCCCATGCTGGCTCGCTTTGAAGGATAAGCTCATTGGCAAACCTACCTCCTCTATTGTCATCACCATGGTTGTAAACAATAACCACTAATGCATCTCCCAAGGTCTGACCATCCTCAACAAGAATCGTCGGACTGACCTATACATTACCTTCTCGAAGGCCACCCAGTGCTCCCGCTGCTGTCGCTTCGGCCATCACCAACTGAAGTGCACATTCTCCCCCCGCTGCCGTATCTGCGCAGGACCCTATGCCATCTTTGAACACTTCTGTGGCAATACAGAGTGTAAACGCCGTGGATGACAATGCGATCATATGGTACTTAAATGTGCTAATTGCGATACCGCCCACCCCACCAACGATCCCCTCTGCCCCGTGTATTTGCAAGCCTTGGCCGACAATAACAAGTGAGTGGAGAACCTGCATGCTGTGATGGAAGAGGGAATGGAGACTTAGGGCCCCTCAGTGTTTCATCTCTTTTTTCTGCTTTTGTTGTTACCTTTGTGTAAAAGTTTCGTGAGTTTAGCTTGTGTTTTCTACCTTGTCTTTTTCTCTTTCCCTTTTCTTTGGTTAGTGTTTCTCACTTGTACCTCGATTCCTTCTGGTTGTTGTAAGGTTTGCCTCGCTGGAGATGGGAAAGGGGTTCCCTAGGCTTTTCTTTTTCCTTTTCGCTTAAGGTCTTTCTGCTGTCTTGACGTACTGGGTTGTCGCTTTTATGCCGGTTGCGTTTCTCTTATGAGTGTTTACTTTCCCCCGCCATTCTTTTCTTTCTGCCCCATCTCTTCTTTAGTTTATTGCGTGTAAGCGAGGAGGATTCGGGAACAAACCTGTATTTTATCTATCCATAGACTGCGCTACCAACATTAGGTCGGCTGTCTTCTACCTCCGCCATAGCTTGACATAGCTGCAAGCGGAGGTTCTTAAGACGACCCCTAGCGGGGTCGTAAAGATAAAATAAAAATGAATTTCCCCCCTCCCTATTCGCTTCTGTGTAGGGGTGAGAATGGTCTAGTGGTATAGCTGTCCTGGTGTTATTGTGCGGTAACATGTAATGTTATGGGTTCAAATCCCACTCACCTCATTCTATACTACGAATTT
Organism: Phymatotrichopsis omnivora; assembly: GCA_016880775.1. Taxonomy (NCBI): domain Eukaryota; kingdom Fungi; phylum Ascomycota; class Pezizomycetes; order Pezizales; family Rhizinaceae; genus Phymatotrichopsis; species Phymatotrichopsis omnivora. Next base: position 42,593 of record JABYPW010000046.1, on the reverse strand, counting down.
CTGGTTAGTTGCAGGTTTTGTAGTGTAAGCGAGTTTTCCCCAACCATGCAAGGTTGCCTAATTACTGGTTTAGTCCTTGTAAGCGAATGCGACTGATGACCTCAATGGCTATATAAAGGGTTACCCTGACAGCGCTTAGCAATATATTGCTCCATCTCTTAGTTAGGCCATTTAATTAAGTTTACAATTATTGCTACTCCACTAGAAATTATAACTGATAGAAGAAGAGTATAGTCATTTCTGTATACTGGGGTGAGGATGGTCTAGTGGTATGGCTATCGTGGTGTTGTTGTATCGTAACATGCAATATCGTAGGTTCAAATCCCGCTTGCCTTATTCCATACCATGAATATCCGGTTGGCCACAGGTTTTATAGCGTAAGTGAGTTTTCCCTGACTGTGCACAGTTACCTAATTACTGGTTCAGTCCTAGTAAGCAAATGCGACCGATAACCTCAATAGCTGTATGAAGGGTTACCCTGACAGCGCTTAGCGATGTATCGCTCTATCTCTTAGTTAGACCATTCAATTAAGTTCATAAATAGTACTGCTCTACTAGAGATTGTGACTGATGGAAGAAGAGTATAGTCGCTTCTATGTAGTTTTATCACTTTTGTGTTCTTTCCTTCCTTCTCTCTTTAGTCTATAGACTAGCTACAAGCCTTAAGAATATATTCGTTCTTACTCTATAACTTTGCTTCTCTTCTCTCTTCGATTATATGAAAGTGTATTTGTAGATCCAGACTTAGAACACATTAAGATATCTGAGCTTACTCAGTAATACATTTCTCTGTTGAGTGGCACTTGCACTTTACTGAGCCTTTATCAAACTCGAAGATACCTACCGTAACAGAGGCCCTACCTCCTTTACCTCCTTTATACCTCTACCATATGAAACCTCTCATTGTCCCCTTTAGGAGAGTGTTGTTGTCTAGATTGTGTAGGAGGTACTCTAGCAAACTGCCCCACTAGCACCTCTCTCTAACTAATCAACCCCTGATCTACCTCTTATAGCTTCCACCCTATTCAAAGGTCCCAAACCTAATAATCCTAAGAAATTCTTGGCAAAGGCTAAGGACATAAGGAAGTTCATTGACTAGTGTAAGAATAACTTTACCCTCCAAGCTCATACCTTTCCCTATGACTCGATCAAAACCAGGTTTGCCTCGATATACTTGATAGGTATGGCAGCAATCTAGTAGAGAGCTAATGCTTAGTAGTAGACCCTACTGACCACTATTTAGTAGGACTTCACCAAGGCTATTAAGACCTACTTCAGAGCCTTTACCACCAAGCCTTAGATTATCTAGCAGATTATTAATACTTAATAGACTAAGGGCATCTTCTCCTACCTCACCCATATGGAAGCATTAAACTAGATAGTTTATTATGACTAAGAAGCCTTGTGCTTTTAGGTAGAGAGATATCTTAAGGAGGATCTCTAGTTGGCAATGGCTACCTAGACCTAGTACAACACTCTAGTATGTGAATAGCTTTCTTGTATAGTCCAGGTAGGCCTAGTGATAGAGGATTCCTGTATGGCTATCTAGGAGTCCTATAAGGGATATTTGACTAAGCAGATCTCTGCCCCGTCTACTCCTTCTAAGCCTAAGAAGACCTAGGATAAGTTTCCCTTAGGGTCCACTCCTGGGATAAAGAGAAGCTTCCTCAACTTACTGAGGAATAGAAGGAGTAGGCTAAAAAGAACAGAGCTTGACTTCGCTACCTATCCAAGCACTATAGTGTAAAGGACTATTACTATACAAGGAAGTTCGCTATCTCATCTGTCAAGATTGCCTCCTCTACTAAGAGGAAAGCAGAAGATAATAGGAACTTGTCCTCCTATAAGTAGTAGAAGATATTTGTGGCATCCAGAGTGGTCAACCTCCTAAATGACTAGAAGGATAGGGATGATATCCCTATAGTATAAGTTACCCTCCTCTTTCCTTATAACATCCTACACCACATTTCCTTATTTTGTTTCCTTTGTTTCCTTTAAGACCTAGTTGGTTTAAAGCATTAGTTTTTTTTGTTGTACAAAATTTCCTTAAAGTCCATTGATTGAAATTTTCTTTATACTTTCTTTACTAAGGAGCTAGTGTTTAAAACCATTATTTTATTCTTGGTAGGTAGGACTGCTAGTATTGAGGCCAATGTAATTCATGATACCTATGAGTGATAAGTTATGACCTAATATCTTATAACTATTATAATTCCCTTATATATTATTTTTATTCTTTTCTTTAGAGGTGTTAGCTAGAGGTTTGTTTCCTTTTCTTTTGCAAGTTCTGCCTAAGGAGGACATATTCTAGGTTGAAATACATTAGCCATATAGCAGACCACTATTCTTTACTTTGTTTGCATCTTTTTGTCATTTTAAGCCATATTTTCTAACTCCTACCTTTTTAAAAAAACATCCTTATAGACTAGTCATACAGTAAGCTCTAGCTATGAGTTTCCTAGGAGAGATCAGGGAATGTATTCGCTGCTACCATTATGCTAACCATCATTTCCTCCAAAGAAGGCCCTGCCTAAGGCAGGTGTATTATGGTTCTAGTGACTCTTTACTAGAAAACATACATGATCAAGGGTCCCCAACTATACATGATCACTGCTACAGCTAAGTTGGATAACTGTTACAGTTCCAAGGTACCACGGACTTGCGCGATGATAGACTAGTACCCAGAATGCACCCAGTAAGTGTTACACCCATCACAGCTACCAGGCCCTGCCTGACTCGTGTGGCTCTGCCTTATTGGTCTTACATAAGTACGGCTCTGGTGCAGTGGCGCAGTCTGACAAACTAGCCACAATACATATCCGGAACATGTGATCGGAACATCGGCACGTCGTGCAAGGACTTAGTCACCCTTGTGGAATGGGCGGCCTGACCGATCGAGCCAGTCATCGCGAGAGGACATGACACGTCAGAGGTCATGGCGATCCGTTGCTCATACATTGCTAATCTTTGCCTGATCCGTGATCCGGACTCTTCTAGGCTATGCAAGAATTAGATTAGTGATCGATTGTTATGTCATGGATATTCTGCGGGGTTCTATTTCCTTCTATTTCCTTAGTCATCTATAAGTCATTTCTTAGGTTGGAATTGGTATAAATACGTGGGCTGTTGGATGCTCCTTTGTCGATGGGCGAGGAAGCGAGGGCCCAGTTAATACAATACTGATAGCTCTCTCCCATAGCCCTAGAATAAAGCGCTGAGTAGTAGTAGGTACTAATGAGTGTGACGGTGGTGGAGGCAACTAGGACTTGTCTCTAAGGGGTCTACTTGGGTATCAATGAAAGCCAGCATATTAGGCATAACCTTTTACAAGTTCAAGTACCCTGGTAGTTCTGAGGAAGGTAATCAACGATTTAACCTGAGGTCGGCTTAAGCTAGTCCACGGACTCCTCAGCCTGTTGTCGTGTCTACCCGCGTACCTTTGGTATGCTCAGGATATCACACTTGAACCTGAAAAGGAGTTCACTCACCAAATGGGAGCCATTCGAACCTATGTCATAGGCTCTTAATTGAGCGCGACGCCCCGGTTCATGGCGCTTAATTAGCTTTGGGAAGAAACGATAAGGACGCTCCTTTGTCTTTCCTTCCTTTCTTCCTTAGCTTCGAGACTAGCTTCGAGTCTTAAGAATATATTTCGCCTTATCTTTGCGACTTATTATCTTCGTTCCAAATCTCTTAGTAGATGTGAGGAAACACTTGTTTAGTTGAGAAGAATAAGTTGAGATATCTGAGTTCACTCAGTAATACTTATAGCTTCGTGCCTACTTGTGTTTACCGTACTTTCTACCTCCTGAGATACGCACCGTTAACAATAACAGAGCCACTAGTGCTATGATTTTAAATCAGCTCCCTATCCCTAAGAAGAAATTGTCCTAGGTGATCAACATCTTTGCCTATGTTCCTATAGGCAGGATTAGTATTATACTCCTAAGCACCAAATACAGGTCCTCAACTATCGCAAACTCATTGATTTTGATGTTTATCTTATGCCTCCAGATATGGACATATATATTCCAATTAAGTGGTTCTAAGATCATGAACTCTAGGTCGATTATAACTAGGTTATTCTTGTGGGATTCCCTTCCTCCAAATGTAAGAACTATCTTGTAATACCATTAGTCTACATAGCCTTAGCATTTGAATTATTTCAGGATGATAACTTATATACCAACACTAAAGCTATTGGCAGTAGGCTGCTTAGGTAGGTAGATACCCCAGCTAATGAAGGAGTTATCTGTCATTAGTGTGCTACTATAACTATAGCTCCAGTTAGTGAATTCACTAAGCTCTTCATATAGTCTTCCATCTCCTTAACCTCTAAAGGTGAAAAGTGGTAACAGATCTATCCTACTATCTTCTCTGAATATTTAGTCTCTTTACTCCCTCCCTACTAGGAATGGGATTACAAAATTGATTTGAAATATAGGACAACTCCTCCTTGGGGCCTGCTTTACTATCTCTATGAGACTAATCTCTAAGCCCTATATGAGTACCTTGACCAGATGATCAAGGAGGGAAAAATAAGGCCCTGTAAATCTCCCACAGGTACTCCTACCCTATTTGTGAAGAAGGCTGATGGGTCCCTATACCTTTGTATCAACTACTAGGGTTTGAACAAAATTGTTGTTTAAAACGACTATCCTCTACCCCTGATAGGTGAACTCTGAGACTGAGTCAGCTATTTAAAATAGTTTACCAAGTACAATCTCATAAATAGATATAATCTTATCTACATTACCAAGGGTGATGAGTGGAAAACATCTTTTTGTACTTGCTATAGTCAATATGAGTATTTGGTTATACTATTTAGTCTCTACAATGCCCCTGCTATCTTTTAAGATATAATGAATACTATTTTCCGCTACCTCCTTGATCTGGGTATCCTCATCTACTAGGACAATATCCTAATCTATGCTGGAACTAAGGAAGAGTATAACTGATTTGTATAATGAAGTCCTCAAGTGCCTGGATCATCATAAGCTAGCTCTCACACCTACTAAGTATGTGTAGGCAGTCTACAAGGTCAAGTTCCTTAGGTTCATCATCTCCAATAATGGCATTAGCATTTCTGAGGATAGGATTTAAGCTATCTGAGATTGGCTAACTCCCACTACATTTTACGATGTCTGCTCCTTTTTCGACCTGGTAAACTTTTACAGAGTTTTCATCTAGGGATTCTCAAAGATTACCATGCCCCTAACAAACCTCACCAAATAACACCAGCTATAGACCTGGGGGTCTTAGCAGTAGTCTAGCTTCAACACCCTTAATGCCCTCTTTACCTCTGCTCCCATCCTTATCTATCACAATTCTCTTATCTCCTTTCAAGCTGAAACTGATACCAGTAACTTTGCCCTTAGGGGTGTGCTATGATACTAGTTTCCTAACAGCTCTATTCACCCTTTAGCCTTCCACTCTTACAAACTTGAACCAGTAGAGTAGAATTACAAGATCTATGACAAGGAAATGCTTACAGTTAACTGCCTCTATATGCAATAGCAATATTGGTGTAAGGGAATAGCTCATCCAGTACTGGTAGTGATAGACTATAAGAACCTAGAGTACTTCATGACCACTTAGCTCCTTTCTAGGAGACAGGCCTGGTTGATGGAGAAATTAGGCACCATTAATTTCCAGATAGTGTATTGGCCAGGTAAGTCCAATGACATAGCTAATACTTTGAGCAGATATAGGGATCACGTCTCTATAGAGGGGGTACCTGAACTCAGTCTTCTTTTTCTTAAGAAAGAACTGTATATTACTGTAATTAAGAATTTATACACCTCACTTAATCCTTCCTTTTACCAAGCCTTGAGAGAAGCTATTGCTACTGACCCTGAATACTAATACATTCTTAGCTTACTACAGGAACCCTACTCAGTTCATGATAACCTTCTAATATGGAATGGTCTATAGTATGTCCCCCTATCTCTCTATACTGAGGTTCTCAAGTCTAGGCATAATCACCTAATAGTAGGCCACTTAGGCTAAGATATAACTGTCAATCTTATTGATAGAGATTTCTACTAGCTACATTGAAGGTAGGATATAGCTAAGTATATCTCTACATATGACCAGTGCCAATAGAATAAAGCCTATTGATATAAGGCCCATAGGTAGTTGCTTCTGTTGCAGATCCTGTACAGGCTATAGAAATTGATCTCTATGGACTTCGTAATAGACCTCCCTCCTTCTAACAGCTTTAAGCAAGTATGGGTGATAGTTGATCATTTTTCCAAAATAGCTTACTTTATACCTCTTGGCCCTAATGTCAACTCCAGGCACCTTGCTAACATCTTTGTTTGAGAGATTTAGAAACACTACAGCTTGCTGGCCAACATCATTTCTAACTATGATCTTAAGTTTGAAGCCTTCTGGGGTCATATAATGCATAATCTCAGGGTTAAGATGTCAAAGAGCACTGCTACTCACTCCCAAATAGACAGACAAACTGAATAGCTTAACCAGGTCCTGGAAGCTTACCTTTACACCTATATTAACTTCAAGCAGTCTAATTAGCTTTTCTTCCTTGCCCTAGCAAAATTTGCATACAATAATGCCAAGTCATCCTCTACTAGGGTGTCCCCTTTCTTTACCAAGTCATCCTCTACTAAGGTGTCCCCGTTCTTTACCAAGTCATCCTCTACTAGGGTGTCCCCTTTCTTTGCCAATTTTGGATATCATCCTTTGCTTGACACTATCTAAACAGTCACTGCCTATCATAGAAGTGAGATCTTAACTCAAGAATAGACCACTATCTAGCAACATATGTTTATAGCCCAGTAAAAGATGGTTATATAGTATGACAAGTCTTAATAGCCCTTCCTGGCTCTCAAACCCAGTAACCATATCCTACTTAAGTGTGACAATATCACCCTATCCTGACATTCCTGCAAGTTATATGCCAAGTTCACAGGCCCCTTCAAGATAATCAAACCTATTATATCTATAGCCTATAAGCTCAAACTTCCCTTCTCCTAGAAGATCTACCCTATCTTTTATGTTTCCAAGCTCAAACTGTACTTTATTTCTGGTCGCTCTCCTGTATACCCTCCTCCTGCCTCTGAGATTGAGGAAGGTGAAAATTACTTCTTCATTTCAGAAATTACCAAGGTTCAAAACAATTCGAAGATTAAGAGGGTGGAATATTTGGTATTATAGGAGGGATACTCTTAGGATAAGGGTAGCTGGGAACCCTTGGAGTCACTGCTAATTAATGGCAAACCTATTGATGCTCTCATGACCTTTTGACAGGCCTATCTAGAGGCAGAGTCAAAAGCTACTGAGTTAGAGGAGGCTCCACTATACAAGCGGAGATGGAGAAATTGAGGTAAGTATAGTTGCTCTTTCCTCTACATTTTGGTTTCCCTTTAATTCAGTAGGGTATCACTATCATGACATAGTATAATCCTGAGTCCCCTTTAAGCTCCATTGAGTTAGGATGATCTCCCCCTACAGGCTAAAGGAAACTATTCACCAGTCCCAGTTACTCTTAGGGATAGATGAAGAAGCGATATAAAGCTAACTCCTATACATATATGGACTATGTACCTTAAAAGGGGCATAGTGTTATGAATACCAGTAGTAGTCAGATCTTTAGTACCTGGAGGATGTGCTATGATGGAGGTTATACTTAGAATATCAATATATGAGTATGCCATCTCTATTCCTTCACTATTATATTAAGTACTCTGGAGATGATCCTCTGTCATATAACCTTATGGCATAGTGTGGCTTTGTTATTAGCCCTGACTATATGCAGGAAGTTAGCCCTATAGTTACCACATAATGAGCTAATAGCATGACATGACATTGGCCTAGTTAGCCATGAGGTCATGATCAGGAAATTAGACTCATATCATGAGAGACTAGCACTAAATAGGAGTGAGGCCTATGAGAGTGTTAGGTGATCATAGTCAAATCAAGTACTAATCATATCCTATCCTTTCTAGAGTCTTCTACAGGTTTCAGTAATAAGGAATCAAAGGATAGTCTAGATTGTGAAATGGTTCTTTATGTTTCTATTTTATTTATCATCTCTTTATCATCTTAGATAAAGGAAGTTATATTTAAGCATGCATGTTTTCTAGGTCTTTATCTTTTCCTTCCTTCCTTCTTTAATATATAGATACCTTATCTTCTCTGTGATCACCATTATAAAAGCCTCGAGTTATCTTCAAGCCTTAAAGAATATATTTATTCTTCTCTCTTTACATATAATTCTACCCTGCACTTGTAGGAAAGATATCCTTTTAGTTGAGCTCTTATTTAGCTGAGATATCTGAGTTCACTCAGTAATATTTGTGAAGTGTGCCTGAGGTATCTTTACTGAGCCTTTATGTACTATATAGGGTGATCTGTCACCCTGACCACATATATATAAGGTGGACTATATCTATCATACATGGATTTACCTCTCTTCTATTATCCTAATTATCTTCATGATAGACTAAAGGAATAAGTTACATCAATAGTGTTCTAAAGACTAGTATATACTTCTCAGCTATATAAGTAGAATGGTTTTCGCTTGATATTAATAGTTAAGTCTATGTAAGTGAATGTGACTAATGATTACAATAGCTATATAAAGGTTACCCTAATAGTACTTAGGGGATAAAGGTATATCCTGATGCACCTATATTTATAACTATATCTTTACTCTTAATTGAGTAGCTAAAAGTCTTAATTGAGTGTATATGCCCTATCTATATAATAGTGACTAAAGGAATCAAATTTCTATATTAATATTGATCAAGCAATCTATAGGGTAGCATAGGTATTTATAGGTATACAACTAACCATATAGGTTATTAAGATAAGTGATTCCCTTAGTCCTTCTATAATTAGGTAACTTGTCTCAAAGGAGTAATAATTCTTAAGTTAGATCTTATATAGAGATTAGTATATACTACATGATATTGAGAATTACCTTATAAGTTAGTTATTTGATCTCTAGCTTTTATCTCTAAGGTAACATGTCTTAAGTAGTAATAACTCTTAAGTTATATCTTAGAGAGAGACTAGTACACAGTATATGATATTGAGGATTACCTTGTAGGTAAGTTATCTAATCTCAGCCTATGTCTCCTAGGTACTTTGAGATATTAGGTAGGATAGCTAATTGGTATATAGAACTTATGGAGAAGTTCCTGTAATAATCAGATTATATAATATTTAGTAATATAAGTAGGTAGTAAATAATTATTTAAGCTTTTATGCATAAAAACTTAGTTATAACTAGATTATTAAAATTGAACTTTTTTTTGATCAATATCTCTAATATCAGCTACTAGTAGTAATACTAGTAGTAATAAAACCATATAGAAGTATTTAACATTTATGTGTAACTAATATTATAGGTGCTGTATAAAGGTTACCCTGATAGTGCTTAGCAGATGAAGGTATGTCCTGATGCTCCTATGTATGCGACTATATCTTTGCTCTTAATTGAGTGTATATGCCCTATCTATATAATAGTGACCAATAGGAAATCAAAATCCTAATATTATAGGTATTATATATTAGATTCTTTTACTATTTAGCATTATTTAAGTTCTAATATATTATGAAATTATTATCTATTTCTAAATAGAATTATAAATTTAGTTTTCTCTTAATATAAAGACTAATACCTATATTATCATATACTTATATCCACTAATAGTAGGAAGTTTATAGTAGTAAGTATAATATTAGTAATCTCTATAGAATATATATAAGGAAAGTAATATTAGGAAAAAAGGGTGATGAAATAGAATTTTTTCCTATATATGTAAGGTAAGTGTAGTCTATTTCACAATATTGTAACTAAACTTTTTTTTTAATAATAAACTATTTATTAAACTTACTTGAATAGAGCTCAAATCATGGTTACTGGGATACCAATATTAATTTAAATTAAATGACATTCAGTTGGTTACTATAACTTGTAAATTGCCAATGAATAGCTATCACTAGGAATAATTTGCTATTTGGAATAAGATATCACTTAGGCTAAAGAGGATCAGGATTTGAACCTTGAATATGAAACTTGATTAACTGATATGTTTTAATGAACTGTAGAGGTTTTGAATATACTAGGTTAGATTTTGTATTTATAGATAGCCAGCTATGCAGTCTACCATGTATCTAGGTTTTTATACTTTCTTTTTCGGCAATAAGCATGGTTTACTTCCAGGAGTTATTGCAATGCGTTCCCCCCTCCCCTCCCACCACCCAAGTACCATTAAGTATTCCACAGAATACCAGCGGTATGATAGTGTAGACAGGAGGTGTTTATGGTTGCACATAATGACTTGTCGAGGGAGATCATGTTATACTCAAAGCTTAGCGTAATTTTCGTCGATATCTCCTAAGATCACGTGACACTCAAATCTTGGTGCGTGAAGGTTTTTTTCACTCAATCTACATGTATCGGCTCTGTGTCCTCGCCAGTAAAATGAAAAATTAAAAAAAAAAAAAAATTAGAAACAAAATGGTATCAACCGTTTCAAGGCAGCTTCGACGGTGGAGCTCTCATGTCTTTGGACCCTGGACTAACCAAACTGGCTGGTCCTGGACCCAAACCGAAGTTCATTCCGATTTCACTCACGGCGCTTGACATAGTGGGGTGCGTTTGGCTGACCAATGTGGTACTCCTGCTATTATACCCGCTTCCAAGTCCCCCCAATCCCAGAGGATTGTTGACCTGACCAGGATACAGTCCACCTTGCGGTAAAGTCGCTTGTGCAGCAGGCCCAAGCGCAGCTGACAATGGTGTTGCAGGCAAAAGCTGCTGCGGGACGATCATGGATTGAAACGCAAATGGGTATTGATTCGGCGTCAAGCTACCTTGAGGAGGTGGTTGTATCTCAGCCATGTGTCGAAATGCTGACCCATTCATAAGGATAAAAAGGTCTTTCGTCGGCCTGACAACGCAACCAACAGCAGCGAGAGTCGATTTCGGAAACGTGTATTCCTGAGTAACGGCTTTGATAAGCTCCGCAACACTAATCATTAACTTAATAGGTTCTTATGTCAGCATTTGATCATGGTGTAAATGATAAACTTATCGATAGACAGACATTGGTGAACTTAATGGTATCCTCCCAAAACCTCCTTCTTTCGCTCAAATCACCATCCTGCATAGCTTCCCATTTGATTTTTGACAGACGCTTGGCAGCTTCGGTCCCGTTTCCACACAACGATGATATCTCCCTCATTTTCATTATTGTACTGGGATGGAGGTTATGCGTCGCAGCCACCTTGATTTCTCGATCGATGACCGGTAGGGAATTCATCGCTGCATTGATGGCGGCCTGGAACTTTCCATACAAAGGATCATCATGGTCAAATCCACCATCTGACTGCTGTGATGGCGTAGTAGATTGTAATCCTGGTGTTGGGGGTATCACAAAATCCGCACTCTTGGGAGTCGGTAATGGCGGAGGAATCTGGGAAGATGGAGTTGTTGTTGAAATTGACGCAGTTGACGAAGCCGAAGATGACGATTTCATTCTGAAACCTCCAGGAGTCTGGCGTGCAAGAAGTCCGTTATTGCATGTTTGCGCATTCTCCATTGATGCCAACTTGCTGAAGAGCAATGGTTTAAGGATTTCGTATGAGGTCTGAGTTTCCACAAACGATCCGAAAATCAAAAGCAGAAGCGTTCGTCTGTATCTAGTGTCTGGCCCCAGAATCCCGCCGCTTAATTCCTTCAAGCTTGACTGAAGCATTGCCAAAACTTGTCTGAACGCAGCAACGCAAGAAATGCATGCGTCAATGACAGCCTCCACTGCCAGCTCGTCTTCCCTATCTTCGTACTGTTCCAAAGCATCCACCAGAGATCCGATATGGATATTTCCGTTATAAAGCGCACGTTCCACTTTGTGAAGAACAGTATTTGCCTCCCCAGTTGGTTGTACGTATTGTTCGATTGGCCGCTGTAATGTTGAAATAGCATACAAAATGCCTCTAGCAGCCTCACCGATTCGAGCGGAAGTTAAAGAATATCGCTTATGCTCCGGAAGTGATGAAAGTCTGCGGAAATAAGGGCCTGGCTGTCTGACTTTATCTGTGGGGCTTCTCGAGCCACATCCTTCAGCAGTTTTTCCAATATGCGCTCCACGCTGGCCTGAATCGATGATAGAGTCGTGCGAATATCCCCGCTGGTGCTTTACTGTCTTTTGGTATTCATCGACTGTACGTAGACCTTCCAATATGGTGTTGGGATTCTTCCTAGGCCCTAACATGCCCATCCTCCTACTCCCACGATTTTGCGCGGTCGACTCGCTGTTGCTGCGGGAACGTTCAGCCTGAGAGGCGCTATCATTGGAAGTCGGAGAGGTTTGCTGAGACGGACTAGGGAAAGATGAATTGGGCATCGGGGGGGAAAGAACAGCTGGCTGTTTCCTCCTCCACAGTACCTTCTGACGTCCCTCTTTGATAGGTTGCATTCCTACGGGATCGCCTCCATTCACTTTTAACGGTCGAACAGTTGACAGATGTAGTTCGTGCGGGTCTGCTTCGAAACTCGGTGTACGAGTTACCGTGGTGTTGAGGGAGGAATAGTCGTTTTCGCCCGCAGCCTCATCGCTGCTGAGGGGTCCCACGCATCATGTTAGCAACACCCTTTCCTCCTAAAGTCCTGCGTGGGAGGGAAAAAAAATAAGTTCTCAATCGAGATGATGTATTACCTTGAGCCAGACTCTGTGTCCTGCATGTTACCAGACCTTTCTGCGTGCTGTCGCAGAAACTTTTTCAGATTACCTAACCACGCATCTCTATCCGGCTCTGCGCCTTCCAAAATCTCTTTTGGAGGGAAAACGATCGGGTTATGGTCTAGTTTCAAGATCTTCAAGTCATTCATTTCATGGATATATGTCGGAAGGACATTGATTTTGTTCTTCGACATTGACAGAACCTTAATTGAACGGGTGCATCAGACCAAGCTTCTCAGCCACTTCCGAAACGCAAAAAAATTATCGAGCGACTTCACTGACCTTCAACGACATCAAGGAACCGAAGTCCTGGGGCAATGATCTCAGGCGATTTCGGCTTATATCGAGGATCTCCAGCGATGGTATTCTTGTAAGCTGCCGCGATCTTAACGTTAGTTTATGCCAGAATTACAGAGCTCTTTCGCCCTGATGAAGGTTGGATAGAGGTCCTCACAGCTAAAGGAAAATCTTTGAGAAAATTGGAGCGAAGGTTCAAGTATCGAAGTCTTGGAAGACTGGAGAACTCGTCGCTGAAAGATGTCAAATAGTTATGTGCTAACGCCAGCCTGCAAGGGGACAATTTTAGCATGGTTTCAATTCAAAGTCAACAATGGAAAGGAAACGAAAAGGCAATTCCCGCTGCGTCCAACATTTCTTGCAATATTTTCCGTGTAGCCATGAGAGAAGAACCGGCGAATCCGGCGTATGATTGGAAGCATGTGTCTTTCTGACCTTTCTATTTCATCCTTGATGAGCTCTATCACCTCTAGAGGAATGTTCGCAATCTTTTGGTGACTCAGGTCGATTGTCACGCCGGGCCGCTGATATTCCGCAGCGGAGAACGACCCGTTCCTGATGACGTTACTGTTCGCCTTCTCCCTCGCTTCCTTCAGTGCATTCGTAACAAGCGAAATGCAGGCAGCTTTGTCTATCGGAGCCGGAGGAACTTGTCGATAGCCTGGCGGAGGAAGATTCAGCGACTGGGAAGGTGGATGAGGAGGAATAGGAGCAGAATCAACAATCATGCTCGTATAAGGAAGCGAGGGATCGTTCATCCTGAGGCGCAGTCGCAGAGTGGTGGGGGTGGTAGAGGAGATGGCGAGCTCTCTCCCGCAAAATACGGCAGACGAAGGACGAAGTGTATGATTTTTTTATTTTTTTTTCCCCCCGGTAAACCCTGCCGGCTAGTCTTTGGTGCGCTCTCTTGATGTGCCAACCACCGACAACAACGATGGAGCCGCCGTGGATGGGTCAGGCTAGCAAACAGGTCAACTCAGGTATGCAGTCTTATGGCAACTCAGGTATGCAGTCTTATGGCAACTCAGGCGCCGCAGTGCGACAAACTCCAGGCACCTAGAAAGACTCCTGGGATCCTGAAGCTGCACTTGTAACCTGACAGCCCCGCGGTGGTCGGAAGAGTTCGTGCGTTCGGCTTACGACGTTTTGCGCGGTTGAGGGAGGATTATTTTTATTTATTTCTTTATTTATTTATTTTTGCCCTTTTCTCGCTCGTTTTGACGGGTGGAGAGGGGGGGCGGGGGGGAAAACCAACATGGATCCAACCAGAATCTTGTCCCGAAACCTCGCGTACATGTGGGATTTCTGAGCCTTGTTGCACCGTGCATCAGGGGTCGTCGGAACCAGACCCCAAAACACGTTGGAAAAAGCAAATCCCGTCCCCACACCCTTAACGCTTTGCGCACATCATATGGTAGTCGCGCTTGATATGGCATGGAGGTGGTGTTCCTGAGCACAAGGATAGCTTCTGGCAAGAATCTAGAAGCTCTGAAGAGCAGCAAGGCAGCCAAATTTCGAGTGGGGCTGGAATCCGAAATTCAAGACTTCGCAATACCGTCAACTATGCTTGGTGGTACATCGATCCGGAGCATCCTGCAAGATCTTTTTGCGCACGCCGGCGGTGGTTGCAATGATTTCATTTCCCATTTATGAACTGGTCATAGCTCCGTAGATGCGGCTGAAATTAAATTCTGGATGTAGAACCCGAACTTTGCATGGTTTGCAAATTTCTACTTCACTTTGACATGAAAAGGATTGGTAAATAAGCACGTCTACCGCAAATGTTCTTTCGAACGGCAAATGTTCCCCTTAGACGTTCAAGGTGGTTTGTATCCGGTATACCATGTCCATAGAGTCTTCGAGTTTTGCTGGGTCCTAGCACAAATATCAAAAAGGTAGACCCAAACCCTCAGAAATCGCCTTTTTGTATTTGAAACCTTGCTTCGCTGTGCATGTGCTACTTCTCCTTGTTTGATACCATGTTTGGTCGCGAAGGAATTTCGTTTGATCATATTTCACATTGCATGCTGAGACTATTATTTAGTTGGAAGAATGGGCTTGGTGTCTAATGCTAAATACGCATGATAGAAAAAGTAAGGGACAGCCTTGATATTTATGGTCGCGGGCCTTGGTCGGTGGGGAACAATGAAGAAACTCTTACCGGGTGCGCATCGCACGAGTATATATTGTGTTGATTTATGCAAATCATTAGATTACTACGGTGCTGGGGCCTTCTGGTTCCTCAGATTTGAGGATTCGCCTGATGATCATGGCGAGCGTTGAAAAGATGGAATAGGATAGGTACTCAATTCTGTCCCGTCCGGGGTTCGGTACCAGATATCAGTGGAAGTACAACTCACGATCTTTTTGCTTTAGGCCAAAAGAATTTACCAAAAAAAACAAGCCGAATATAAGTGAGATGTTTTGTATGCCAAATTTTAAACTTCGATTTTTCATGAAAATATCATTACTATTATTTCGAATATGGCGCAATGGATTTCTCTCCAACGGGAAAATCTTTACTTTGCCCACTGGGTGTTTTTCGAGCCTCAAGTTGCGATGCGTAGAATTGTGGTCAAAATCTGAACGCGAACATCTCACCAAAACCACAGAACCGCGCCCGACGCAGGGTCCCGCGCAGGCGCGAAGACATTCTGCACCGGAGCACATAACCCAGAAACAAGGCCCAAATAATAATAGTTAACCGTGGCTGCTCAATCGGAAGGTTGTGTCTCGGAAGCAGGTCGTCGCGAATCGGCCAATTTCTGCACACCCCTTCGATCCCGACACCCGAGTGGGAAAGTAAAGCGAAGGACCCGGAAAAAAAAAAAAAAAAAAAAAAAAAACGTGAGAAGGACTTAGAAGGTGACTTTTCGCCATCCTCTGCAAGCGCCCCCGGGCATTCCCATAGCGACGTACGTGAAGCAATAGCCACCTGCCACCGCTCTTTATGATATTCCTCCAATTTGGCTTGCCAGACAATTTTTCACTTCGCGTACAGCCCCATTATGCGCCTTGTGGGCCTTCCCCGTGCAATTCGCCATCCCGGTACAACAACCACGACCCCCAACACCATAGCTTCGTTATGGACCTGTCGACAGTGCTTACATTCCCAGCGAAATCTTAGCTCTTCCTCGACTGCTCGGTCAATTTCACGACCCAATGCGAAAGGAAGAAGAGGGCAGATAGCGTTAGGCGTGGTCGGGGGTACTGTCGTAGGGGCAGCGGCGTTGGGAGTTGTACCGGATGTGGGGCATACTGTCGCTGCGGTGGAGAGGGCTGCCAGAGTCGCCAGTGCACTGGCACTTTGTATTAATGAGTAGGCCCTTCCATTTTGCTAGGATATGCAAGTTGGTGAGGCTAAATCAAATGAAATAGCTAATTATTTTCGGTGGAGGGTAGTTATCGTGTTACATTGAAATTATTAGAAAATGATTCGGAGGATAAGGCCGGTCTGTTAAAGAAATGCCATAAAAGATGTGCAGAACGGTGGGTTGCTCTGAATGCTCTGCGTAGAAGTGAGTACGCGCTGATGACAGTGGTTCCGACGGTTTAGAACGTACAAAGTGCTGGAGAAGAATGGGTCGATATTCATTAAGCTTGGGCAGCATTTGGCGGCAATGGGCTACCTACTACCGCTGGAATGGACAGTTCGTTATACCGAAATCCCAGGGAAAAACCCCATAAAGGAATGGGCTGACGAAAAGCCAGACTACATTCATTCCGTTACAAGACCGGTGCCCCGTTTCGAGTATTGAGAGCATAGAGAAGGTGTGTATTTTCGAAGAGTACCTATCCCGGAAGATAATTATTGTTTCGTATTGGGAATTAACTTAGGGAAAGATGATATTAGATGATACCGGTTACTCGATACCAGAACTGTTCTCTGACTTTGATCCGAAACCTCTCGGGGCAGGTAGGTCAAATCTATTTCCTTCTACATGTATTTGATGCTGGACAGACGCCGGGTTGGTGTCCGGATGCTGACGGTCAAATAGCTTCCCTCGCTCAAGTGCATCGAGCAACATTGAAAAAGACCGGCCAAGAGTGCGTGCACCGATAACCGACCCGTATAAGGATTGGGCTACTAACGTTTAACAGAGTAGCTGTAAAACTGCAGCATCCCGCACTAGCGGAGTGGATTCCACTGGATATGGCGTTGACAAGGTTCACATTCACAAATATAAAATGGTTCTTCCCAGAGTATCCTATGACGTGGTTGAGTGATGAAATGGAAGCATCGTGTGTAGACCCTTTAATATTATCTTACGAAGTATTATAATTTTTGGCTTCAAAGCATTGACGGCACATTTCCATTTGCAGACTGCCTCAGGAACTTAATTTCGAGAGGGAGGCGGAGAATATATTGCGTGCCCGGGAGTACTTTTCGCATGTGGAGAAGAGCCCATTGGTAATCCCTAACGGTAATTTCCTCGCTATATCGCCCAAGAAATTCAAGGTTACTAAATTTATTTTATTGCGTTAGTGATTTGGGCGAAACCCCGTATCCTTGTAATGGAATACCTCCCTGGTAGACGTCTTGACGACCTTGAGTTCCTTGACTCCAACGGCATCTCCCGCGACGAGGTTTCCGCCGCCCTTGCCCGGATCTTCAATGAAATGGTATTTGGGAAAAATGCGCCGCTTCACTGCGATCCGCACGGAGGTAACCTGGCGATTCGGCTTAACAACAGCCGTAGAAAGCCTCTCAATTTTGATATCATCTTGTATGACCATGGCCTATACCGAGATATACCCACAGATTTGAGAAGATCTTATGCGAAGCTGTGGTTGGCGGTTATTGATGGTGATGAAAAGAGAATGAGGAGGTACGCAAGAGAGGTTGCAGGCGTGACGGATGAACAGTTTCCGCTGTTTGCTAGCGCGATCACGGGAAGAGATTATACTTTCTTGCAAAAGGGAGTGACTGCACCAAGAAGCGATGATGAGAAGAGACAAATAACTGCTGGTAATCCCACCAATCTCGTTTTTTTGTTAGTATTTCCGTGGGTTTTGGTCTGACTGGTTATCTCCCTCCTCTAGCCATGCGTGAAGGTCTTCTAGCTCAACTAATCCAACTACTTGCCAATGTCCCTTCAGTAATCCTTCTCATTCTCAAAACCAACGACCTTACCCGCTCTCTCGATGAAAACCTCCAAACCGGTCGAGGCCCTGAACGACAGTTTCTGATTTTGGCGCGGTACTGTAGCAGAGCTGTCTATGAAGAAGCCTGCGGGGAATTGGAGAAATCAGGTGGTCTGTGGAGGAATACATTCAGGTGGCTCGGTGCTGTATGGGACTACTGGCGAATCGAGACGAAATTGAGAATTTTCGAGATGATTTTATACTGGAAGAGAATACTAGGACTGGAAAAGACGGGGCTGATGACCGCGGCGTTGTGAGGTAAAAAAAGAGGTGTGGTCGAATTGAATATGGAAATGGTATATCGGTAGTTATTGTTAATTGGGGTACAAAAATGGCCGTGAGGCTGGGGTGGTTATGCGGTGTAGGTATTCTCGAGGTTCTAAAGCTTCATTCGACCCTTCAGGATTTGTCTATAAAGGTGTTGGAAAAAACGCTTATCTGTTTTTTTTTTTTTTTCTTTTAGAGTTTTTCTGCCTTGGGAACAGTTCTGTGGGTTCAGTAGGGAAAAAAAGCAAATAGCACCGTTAGTACATAAAAGTTTTTGTGACATCTATAGAATAATAGGGTGAGGATCCATTGAATATGATTATTTATAAATGAATGCCCCTGTAATTTATCTGGAGAAGGCTGCAATGGAGAGGCGAGTGACTGGATATTATGTGGTGGCCTACGTATTCGTATATTCTTTTCCCATGCATGGTTCTTCTATATTTTTAGCCCTGTAACTTACGCTTCCACCAACACTAGCAATCCGGCGAGTTCCCACCATACGCCGTCAGCTCGCCATTGATAAATTTCTCCAACCAGGCGAATATATTCCTTCGTCTCCTGGCACAGAGGCTAGAAAAAAAACAACCAACTGAATACAAAGGTTTGCATCAATCGGAGGCCAGTGTAATACGATGGCGCACACAGACCTAGACCCCCAGCAGGTTGCAAAAAAGAAATACATAATCACAAAAATGTTTGTATCATAATTGTTTCACAGACTGAACTGAACTGGACAGGTATATATACTATACTTGATCTAAACCCTGCGGAAGTAGTCTTTTTTTTTTTTTTTTTTTTTTTTGATCTGGGATATACAAACACTAGTTAAAAAGCTAATCTAGGAATACACTTACAAAAGGAAAGGCGGTCGAGGAAGCCAGTTTTTTTTTTTTTCTTTTTTTTCTTTCACACTTACCGTTCGCACTGCAGCTAGGGTACATACTGAAGAAGCCAAAAGAAAATGTAGTTATGGTTTCTTGGCACAACAGATGGTTTGCCAGCCCAAGTGCCAGGTCGCAAGATTTCTGAGTGTCGGTCAGGGCACTTTTGTGCCTGAATCTGCAGCGAAGAATGTAGAGAAGTCTATTGGCATCTGGAGAATATTGGTAATTTCTTTTTTTTGGGCATTTTGGTGAGATAATTCTGCCGAGTGATCATATGTGATTTAAAGTGCATCTTCGAGAATGTATTTATCCTATATACGTAATTGTACAAATTTATTTCGAGTGATAGGTAGCTATTAGGCAAGATCGGAAGAGAAAAATAGGTGCTTTTTGATTCACACAAAAGACATAGATAATAACTATTACCCTGTAGTGTCATATACTTGATGTATGTAAAACGCTTTGAAGGAAAACAGCAACTATTGCCCTGTCGGTTTCTCCAACTTTATCTTGGTAAATATCAGCTTTTTCTGTGCACTTGCTGTTGGTCTCATATGATCCAAAACTCGACACACTGCTGCACGGTAACCGATTACGAAAACTTTATGTATACAAACACCAATACCCCCGCCAAGAATTCCCACCAATACACCACTAACGCCTCTCTCGTTTCATTCTTTGCTCACCTACATCTACATCCTCCATTTCGCTTCCTAATTCATCCTCCAAATTCACACTTCCCTCCTCATCACCCATATCCTCATCGTCATCCTGGCTCTCGCTCTCACTTCCACTTCCGCCGCTATCATATTCCTCACCACCGGGAACATAATCTTCCTCTTCCTCGTCCTCAGCGTCTTCCAGCGCTTTCTCAAGATCACCACTAGCCACCTCTTCACCATCGCCTTTTCCATTAATATTAAACATTTTCGCTTTCCTTGCCTCGGCCATTGACGCATCGTTAAGATCATTCCGTTTAATGTATGCGTCGATACCAGGATATTCTTCTTGGTCAATCATGCTGAATTCAATCTCGGCACCACCTCGATCGTCAGCGATGTGGATGTTGAGGTTGAAGGTGCGTTTAGTGATGGAGGTGTAGGAAATAGAGGAGATTGCTCCGAAGGAGATATAGGCAAGAGGCTTTTTAAAGGCCCAAATTATGCCAGCTTTGAGGAGGTAGAGATAGCCTATGTAATAGAAAAGTTAGTAATGTATTCTATAACTAAACAGTGGTTCTTTTATAAATTTCAATTTTCTTTCTGTGAATGATGTGCAAAAAAAAGAAAGACCTCCGAAATACTGCACGGGAGAGGGGGGAATAAAATTAATAGCAATCATAGTACCATCCTTCGATCCTCGGTGAGCTTTAATATGGAACGCCTTCTCCGTCTTCCTGTGGCTTTGTGGCAGAGCAGAGTAAAATACCGACTCAATAGGCTCTTGGACTTTAGTCTTTGTCAAATGTTGGTTGAATACGCCAATAAGAAGCGATTTGTAGGATGTTGTGTCGTGACCTGAGCCCATCGCGTTCCCGGATGCGGTTCTGGGTGGGCCGTCCGCGATTGTGAACACCATCGCGTCTGTGTTACCATCACCAAGGCCATCGGCCCCGGTCGGGAATATGCAGAAATTATATTGCCGTGCGGCTTTTTCCGGTACGGGAAGGCATGCGACGTACTCTGTGGCCATTAACATCATGTTAGCGCTGTGGCTCAATTTATACGAGGAATCGTGTCGACGACGGAAACATTGTATTCCTTGCGGAAATGGATAAATATCAACATACGGATATTGTCCCATCGAACATAAAACTCAACGTCTCCCGTAGCTGGCGTAGCTGCTATCAAGGAGTCACTAGTGAGCAGTAATGTGAATTTCTTCCTCTGCGGGACAGAGAAACTAATATCCTTCACCGTGAGCACCGCCTCTCCCGAGCTTGCTGTGATCGGCGCTGAGCCTTCGCGTTCGCTCTCACCGTCGATTTTTCGTTTCTTCACTCCTTGAGGATCGCCGCCAACGGGAAGGTCGGGATGGCTGGATTTGAGTGAGAGGATGTAGTCTCCTATATCCCGAAATATGGAGTAGTACTGTGGATCCTTGCCTATGATACATGCGAAAACACAAATTCATTCAATGGATCATTAGCTTTCAACGATAACGACGGAATAAAAAAAATAATCACGTATTCGAAAGATTGGTATAAAT
The DNA here is from genome assembly GCA_016880775.1 of Phymatotrichopsis omnivora. Taxonomy (NCBI): domain Eukaryota; kingdom Fungi; phylum Ascomycota; class Pezizomycetes; order Pezizales; family Rhizinaceae; genus Phymatotrichopsis; species Phymatotrichopsis omnivora. The sequence continues at coordinate 21,073 of JABYPW010000046.1, read as the reverse complement.
AAGGTGGAGGATCATACCAATAGCATCACGGATGCTCTTGTTTAGCTTGCGATGAGACGCAGTGGGGAAAGCTTCGTCGAGCCAGGAATCGTCCGTCATCTTCATGCGTTGCAGTTGTTCGTTCATCGAGGTTGCTGGGGCTTAATTCTCTACCTTTTTCGGAAAGAGATTAGAAGGTTGTCGGCAGTATTTCCTGACACGAACCGGAAAAGAATGGCTGTTCTTTGTCCTTTTTTTCTTTTCCCTTTTCCCCCACCCGCCTTTTCGGTTTTTCGGTTTATGTGTTTTGTATTGTTGAAAGTTGGAGGATGGTAATGGTAAGCAAGTTTCGTGCACAGAAGATGTTTTTAGCTTAGACACCGCACTCTTTGCTCTGGCCGTGGCGCTAGTACCTGCCCCAAAACTTTTTTTTTTTTGCTTTTGTCGGCTTTGCCGATCGGAAGCAACAAGGGATTTTGTGCGCTGTCGAGTGTGTGTAACTGCATGTACAAGTACATATTGGGTACGGTACAATTACACACGTTGAAAGAAAAGAGGCTTTGGGAATTCGTTCTTGCACGACTCTTACAAGCATGTTGCGCCGGTTTCAGTCTTCAGTATGTTTGCAGACCGCTCTTGCACTTTTCTCAGAAGGGGACCGTGCCGCGTGCGAGAGCAGTTTCTCAATACTCCCCGTCTTCTCAATGGTACATATTGGTGGTCTTTGAATGGCCCTTGGATAAGCGTACACAAAAAAAAAAAAAAAAAAAAAAAAAAAAAAAAAAAGGGAGGGGGTGTGGAGAGGGTGTGGGAAGGGTGAATTGATAGGAATAAATGTTTCTCAACCCACCCCTTTCCTTCTGTCGTAGATCCAAGCGCCGGCATCACAATCTATCACTCGCCAAAGAATGTTTCAAGTTAGCCTTGGATGCATGTAAACTCTTCAACAGAAGCTCTTTAGCTTGCATGCCAGGTGTTTTTCGGTATATTAATTCTACCCTAACACTAGTTAATTTTTTTTTAAAAAAATAAAATAGTAATCTCTTCAACCTCGATAGGATAGTAAATAAATACTCAATTTCTCCATTCAAGAGACCATCAACCAGAAATTGCCAGCACCTGTTACCAATATAGAACCCAAGTCATCTCTTTCAGAATACTTCATATCGCTGGGAAAAATCATCGTGAAGAAAGACAAGTTTGAAACAAAAATTTGCAAAGAAAACAATATTGTAAAGTTCCAAAAGCAATTTTCCATGAACGCCTGAACACAAATACGTTTCCTCTATACAATCCCTTTCGTATCGCGCCATTCGTAATGTCATCGTTGAATCAACGATTCGCAGTTGTCGTTGTCAATCGGGGCTCCGTGGATTTCTGTTCAACAATCTTTTGTTCGAGCAAAGGACTTTTCGGCGCCGCAGTGTGGACAGGTAAGAAATCTATACCCTCCGGAACAACTACATTTGACGTGTCCACCATCTCTATGAACTCTTCATTCGCGTATCGTGGGTGCTGACCAGCAAACGACCGACTATCTAAAGTCAATAAGAAAATTCGAGGGGAAAAAAATGTATCCAAGGGAACAAACTATTCGAGAATAATCGAAGTATGGTTCCACCCCAATAATTTCCTCAACACACCAACAAAAATTCCATGACCACCATCGACTAAAAGTAGTGGTAGGTGCTCTCTGGTAAAATATCGGAGTGTCTTCTCGACAGCCTGCTGCGACAATGGGGTAAACGCTTCCCAAGTGGATGCTTGCCAGAGACCCAGGTGAACAAGGTTTATGCGCTGCTCTTCCGATATGGCTCTCAACGCTTTCGAAGGCTTTTCCACAGCGAGGTAGACAATTGTTTTAAGGTTTAGACTGTTACAAATCGTCAAAAGTGAACAATGTGTAGACATTTGAATTGGGAAGGGGGGGGGGGCAACGTTTTGAGGAACGAGCGGTTCGCAAGTTCTACCGAGGAACATCGGTAAATAGGTGTAGGGCCATCGATAACGAAGGCGAATAGCTCTGGAGGCGTTAAAAATAACGCTTGATCGCGGTTGAGATAGCGGTCCATCGTGGTGGAGGAGAGACAAGGAATGAAGTAATTATCTGGCATTGGAGGATGTTGGAGGCTCAAATGAGACATGCATAAGTTTATCTTATCTTATCAATCGATCATCCAATCGCCACCAGCCAGTAAGCAGCTTACCTTGTCCATACATAAGTACTAGGGGGGAAAGTAGAGATGAAAGGGTGTGATCCAGTTATGGTGTCTAGTCTGGGGCTATCCTAGTTTCTGAGATATGCTATCTACTATTCTAAAAGGGGAAATTTCACCTGTACCAGTACCTACTACATGTTAATATACTTTTAGTATCTAGTACTCTATCTAGCTATCTACTTAAAAGCCTTAGAGTAGTTATAGAGGTATAATCTAGCTCAAAGGCTATTGCACTGAACATCATTTGAAGGATGAGTATTAACATAACTAGCATTTGTTAGTTGTGAGAGTTGGGTCCTTTATAACCAGTAATATCTCTAAGAAAGGTGTAAAAGGTTCTTATTACCATAGTAATTCAAACCTAATAGTGCTTATATAGTTTTCACTTAAGGTTGTTAAAGAATCTGAGCTATCTTACTAGTTTATTTGGTTATACCTTAATGTCATATATAAGTATATATTCATGGTCTTCTAGTAGCTCTATTTGCTTTTCCTAGTAAACTATATCAGTCTTTAGTAGAGAGAACTTGATTTTAATTTTTGTTCCCTTTTCTTTAATGTCTATAAACTCTTATTACAATTTGGTAGGGTTATTTTTTCAGATCCTAGAGTATAATATTATAGTAAAATTATTAATAAAGATTCCTCTACACTATTTATAAAGATATTTATACAAGAGAGAGATATAAATAATCAATAGTAGTAGGAAGATAGGTAATCCTTTTTAAGTTCTTGACTACATCAGGAAGTATTTTCCTATTATTCTTAAGTAGACTTATTTAATTTACCTATTATATATGAAGAAGATTATCTATTAGACTAGGTATTATAAGGTATTAATTGTTTCAAGAATAGTCATAATCTCTATTTAGTCTATATTATTAAAGGTGCTAGTGATGTTAAAGGATATAGTAGTAACCTAGTACTCTGCTTTTTACAGGTAGTCAATTTTATAGAACATTCTATTTACTATATTATATGTACAATTTTTTTGTATTACTCTACACTAGTACTAAAATACTATTATTAAGGGTAGCTAAATAATTAGATATAATAGCTTAGTAAGAATAACATTAGGCCTAATAAGAAGTATTACTTGGTGAATTTAGATATCTCAACTTCTACTAGTTAATTGAAAAGCTATCCTTCCTATATATCTTTTAGTAAGAGATGTTTAAAGAGAAGAATAAATATATTCTTAAGACTGATACTCAAATGTATGTGACTATATCTTTACTCTTAATTAAGTGTACATACCCTATCTATACAATAGTAACTAAAGGAATCCAAATTCCTATATTCTTAAGATATGTATATGAAGGTTACCCTGACAGCACTTAGTAGATGAAGGTATATCTATATGCTTATATGTATGCAAATATGTCTTAGCTCTTAATTGAGTGTATATACCCTGTCCATGCAATAGTGACCAAAGGAATCCAAATTCCTATATTCTTAATATATGCAAGAATGGTCTAGTAGTATAGCTATCCTAGTATCGTTGTATAGTAATGTGTAATATTATAGTTTTAAATCCTACTTACACTACTCCTTAATACTATGATTTCCTAGTTATAGGTTTTGTAGTGTAAGTGAGTTTTCTAGGACTGTACATAGTTCTCTAATTACTGGTCAGTGAACCAAGGGAGAAGCATATCCTCTAATTACTAGTTGAGTCTATGTAAGCGAATATGACTGATAAATATAATAGCTGTATGAATGTTACCGTGATAGCACTTAGCAGATGAATGTAAATCTTGATACTCCTATATATATGACTATGTCTTTGCTCTTGATTGAGTGTACATACCCTCTACATATAATAGTAACTAAAGGAATCCAAATTCCTAAACTCTTAAGACTGTTATATAAAGGTTACCCTGATAGCACTTAGCAGATGAAGGTACATCATAATACTTATAAGTATATGAATATGTCTTTACTCTTGACTGAGTATATATACCCTGTCTATATAATAGTGACCAAAGGAATCTAAATTCCTATATGCTTAAGACTAGCAGATGAAGGTAGGTCCTAACACTCCTATATATACAAATATGTTTTTACTCTTAATTAAATACATACCCCCTGTCTATATAATAGTAACTGAAGGAATTTAAATTCCTATATTCTAAAGACTATAAGGTAGATATAATAGAAGGTAAGAAGCTATATACTAAAGATAGAAGGAAAGGAAAAGATAAGATAGAGCATTTTATAAAAAAGATAAGATAGAGAAAATCCCTAGTTTTAAATGCATAATCCTTTATATAGAATAATATAATAGATGACTAAAGAAATAAATATTTAAGAAATATTTCTATCATATAATTTTATATCCCTATTTATAATAATTGTTATCTAGAGAAGAGCCTAGAAATATCTAGAATGAATACTACTTGATTCAGTATATATTATCTATAATACCTTAAATATAACCTATAATATATTATAGTCTCTTATAATACAAGCCTAACTAGTTAGTATAGGCTATAGGGGTAACTAGTCTATATACAAATTATTATCCTATTTAACTAATTATATATTTACTATAAGGCTAAGCTATACCATTCTATAAAATACTAAGATAATATGTAATACTCTATTATCTTAGAGTATATTAATAAAATGAAGAGAAAGAGTACTTATATATTTAAAGACTAGCATATCCTTTATCATAGTATAGGACCTTAGTACTTTAGTAAAACTAATAGTGTTTATAATGACTAAGTTATTATATGTATATCATTTTATTATTTAAGGCCCTAGAGGGGATAATAATAATTATTTATTTTAGTTTAAGCTAACAATATAGCTAGGGTTACTATCCCTATATAGGACTTTGATTTCCTATTGGTCACTATTGTATAGATAGGGTATGTACACTCAATTAAGAGTAAAGACATAGTTATATATATAGGAGCATCAGGATGTACCTTTATATGCTAAGTACTATCAGGGTAATCTTTATATAGCTATTGTATTCATCAGTCGTATTCAGTTATATAGACTTAACCAGTAATTAGGGAAATATGTACGATAAGGGAAAACTCACTTATACTATAAAGCATATGACTAACTAGGAAATCTTAGTATTAAGGAGTGGTGCAAGTGGGATTTAAACCTATAACATTGCATATTACCATACTGTTATAAACACCAGTAGTGGTCAGCATAAAGGTACCTAGACAATGTGCTATGATGGAGGTTATGCTTAGAATGTCAATATGTGAGTATGCTGTCTCTACCCTTCACCATTGTGTTAAGTGCTCTGGAGACAATCCTCTATCATATGACCTTGTGGCATAGTATAGCATGGTGTGGCTTTGCCATTAGCCCTAACTAGGCACAGGAAGTTAGCCCTACAGTTACCATATGATCGGATATCAGCATGATGTAATATTGGCCTACTTAGCTATAAGGTCATGATAGGGTAATCAGACTTGTATTGTGAGAGACTATCATAAATTGGGAGTAAGGCCCAAGAGGGTGATAGGTAATCATAGTCAAATTGAGTAGTAATCATGTCCTGTCTATTGTGGACTCTTCTACAGGTTTCGGTGATTAGGAATCAGGAGATGGTCTAGAATGTAGAAGGGTTTCTTTGTATTTCCATTTTATTTGTCATCTCTTTATCAGCTCAGGTGAATGATAGGATATTTAAGCATGTAGTTCTTCTTGTCTTGTTCTCTTTCCTTCCTTCCTTCTTTAGCACATAGCTACTTATCTCTCTGCGATCACCATTGTGAAAGCCTTTGAGTTATCTTCGAGCCTTAAAAAATATATTCGTCTACTCTCCTCTTAATCTCTTGAAGTCTACCTGATTATCATAGGAAAGATATCTTCCAGCTGAGCTTTTGTTTAGCTAAGGTATCTGAGTTCACTCCATAATGTTTGCAAAGCATGCCTGAGGTATATTTACCAAGTCATATATGATCCATATAGGGTACTCTATCACACATACAATGACACTAGGACAGCTATACCACTAGACTATCCTTACCCTGATAGCCTTAAAGCTGCTATCTGGTACTCCCTCAGTTACTATAATATGGATAGGTTAGGTACACTCAACTAAGAGCAAGAATATAATCATATACATAGGAGTGATTCTTGCTAAGTACTGTTACGGTAACCTCTATATAGCCTGTATTACACATCCCTCATCTACTCCCTCCTAAATACCTAATTCTAACTGATAGTTATATAAGGAATTACAAAGGAAAAGAACCCTATCAAAAACATTCCATTATAAATTTATATATACTTTCAAAGAATTCCCTAGAAGATGATTATATGATAGATCAGGAATCAGCTCATATTCTAGCAAGATTGTCTATACCTTTTAGAGGGGATACCTCTTAAGGTCATATCCTGTGATAATACGGCTAATTTATATATTATAATAAGATTAAGGTGACAAGTCTCATCATTGATCACATATAGCTAATCCTGTATATGTTTTATTATCAAAGCCTTACCTTACCTAGTCAGAGTTTAGTGGTAACAATACTTATCACATGATCCTATGGCCTCACCCAAGAGAAGAGGTACTTACAGATTCTGCTATAACCTATTCATTGACTTAGAACTAGGTTCTGCATATAACCTGGTACTAGGGAAGACCACAAGTTCAGTGTTCTGTAACTTTCTCAGCTATATAAGGGAAATGGTATTTACTTTAATATTAAATATTCTATGCTTTAATATTAATCAAGTAATCTAAAGGGTAGCCTAGCTATTTATAGGTATACAAATAACCTTATAGGTTATTTTTATAATTTATTCCCTTATTCCTTCCATAATCAGGTAACTTATCTTAAGGATAAATAACTCTCAAGTTAGGTTTTAGATAGAGATTATTATATGGTACACAATATTAAGGATTACTTTATGAGTTAGTTATCTGATCCCTAGCTTTTATCTCTTAGGTAACTTATCTTAAAGAGTAATAACTTTCAAGTTATATCTTATATAAAGATTAGTATACAGTATGTAATATTGATGAAGCAGATAAAGGTACATCTTGATACTGCTATATATGTGAATATGTCTTTACTCTTTATTGAGTGTACACACCCTGTCTATACAATAGTGACTAATAGGAAATCAAAATCCTATATAATATTGATGATTCCTATGTAGGTAAATTATCTAATCTCTAGCCTATATCTCCTATATAATTTAAGATATTAGGTAGGATAGCTAATTAGTATATAGAACTTATAGAGAGGTTCCTATAATAGTTAAAGTTAGGGATTTCTCCCTTTAAGTTAACTATAATCTTATGCTATTACTTAGCTAGTAGTTAAGGGAGGGGGTGGAAGAGGTAGTAGTAGTTTGTAGTATAGCTATTGCCTCTTTTCTTTGTATAGCACTTTTCTATTTTAGAGGAGATATTTTCTTATTACTCTATAGCTTAGTATATCTATAGGAATTTAGATTCCTTTGTTCACTATTATATGGATATGGCATGTACACTTAATTAAGAGCAAAGACATATTCACATACATAGGAGAGTTAGGACATACCTTCATCTACTAAGTGATATTAGGGTAACCTTTATATAGCTATTATAATCATAGGTCACATTTGCTTACATAAGCTTAACAGTAATTAAGTAACTATGTACAGTTAGGGAAAACCAACCAAGAAATTATAGTATTAAGGTATGGTATAACTAGGATTTGAACCTACAATATTATGTATTACTGCATAATGATATTAGGACAGCTATACCACTAGACTATCTTTACCCTACTTATTTAAGGATATTCTTTTTAATAACCCCTTTAGGATTATAAGAATAAAGATGAATTACCCATCTCCTAGTATTATACTTATCTCTTTTCCTTGCTTCTTAAGCTTCTAGTTTTATAATTTTCTGAGGACTATCTTTAACCCTTAAGAATATATTTTACTATCTCTATTTAAGTTTATTTATCTTATCTAAGACTATGTGATAAAGTTTGATAGTAATTAAAGTTAGCCACTGCTTATTTATTGAGATATTTAAGTTTACTTAGTAATATAATCTTGTTGTAAGACCTTGTTACTATAATAAGCTATAATGTCCTTTTTTTTACTTTCCTTCAGTCACTATTATATAGATAGGATATTTACATTCAATCAAGAATAGAGACATAGTCATATACATAGTAGTGGCAGTTGCTAAGTACTATCAGGGTAACCTTCATATAGCCTATAATATCCTTTGTATCTGAGCTTCCCTAGCAATTTTGATGCTAAGAACTGGGGCATCACGCTCAACTAAGAGCATATGACATAGGTTCAATAGCTTCCATTTTAGGGTTAAACTTGCCTCCTGACCTTTTTAGGTCCAAGTGTGATACCCTGAGCGTACCCAAAGGTATGCAGGTAGACATGGCAATAGGCTGAGGAGTCTGTAGACTAGCCTTAGCCGACCTCAGGTTGAACCGTTGATTACCTTCCTCAGAACTACCAGGGTACTTGTACCTTTAAAGATTTGCTGCCTTTGCTGGCCTTCGTTGATACCCAAGTAGACCCCTTAGAGGTAAGTCCTAGTTGCCTCCACCACCGTCACACTCATTAGTACCTACTACTACTCAGCATTTTGATCTAGGGCTATGGGAGAGAGACACCAGTAATGTGTTAACTGGGCCCTCGCTTTCTCGCCCTTGCCTATAATATCCTTTATAAGTCTCCTATTATATATATTATCCTCTTTAATTAAAAATGACTCTACTATCCCTATAATTAATTCTTAGGCTAGAGAACTAAGATTTAGTCTAGTCATTATATTATTATCCTATCTTGGTCTCCTCTACCCTATTAATAATATATGATATATACCTTATAGGATTTTAATTTCCTATAGGTTACTATTTTATAGACAAAATATGTATACTTGATTGAGAGCAAAGATATAGTCATATACATTAGAGTATCAGGACATACCTTCATCCAGTTATAGATCTTATATTATAGAACACTGTATCTGTGGTCTTTCTAGGTACCCAGATATGTGTATAATGTAGTTCTAAGTCAATAAAATGGTTATGTCAGAATCTGTCAGTATCTCTTCCCTTGAGTTGAGCCATAGTATCATGTAATAAGTATTATCATTACTAAGCCCTAACTAAGTAAGGTGAGGCTTTGACAATACAATATACATGAGATTGGTTATATACTATTGATGATAAGGCTTATTACCTCGATCTGATAATGATATACTAATAGGCTGTATCGTTAGAGGACATAATTTAAGGAGTTTTTCTCTCTAAAAAGTTATAGATGATCTTACCAATCTATAAAACTAATTTCTAATCATATCTTGATCTTCTTCTGAGAAATTGTAAAAAACTTATGAAGGGTCATGATAGTATATTTCAATGGGGTTCTTTGCTTTATTTGACTACTTAGTTGTTCTTAGTCAGAATTGGGTATTTAAGAGGGAGTAGATAAGTGATATATTATGTTCCTTCTTCTTCTCTCTAGCCTTCATCTTGAGTCTTATACTATCTTTAAGCTTAAGAAGATATTTTGCTTCTTCATCGACAAAGACCTTTATCTTCTCTTGACTCTATGATAGAAGTAAAAACATGAGTGGTTCTAGCTTGCTAGTTTAGATATCTAAGTCTACTTAGTAATACCCTCTTTTGAAGCTTCTTGTACCTATACTTAGGTCTATATCTATTATGAGTCTCCCATTAGACCTTATATATATGTACTATCTTGTCCTCCCTCAATTACTGATATATGGATAGAGTATTGCACTTAATTAAGAGTATATGACATAGTTGCATAACACAGGAGTGAACTTGCTAAGTGCTATTAGGGTAACCCTTTATATAGCTCATTATATATATGTAATACACTATATATTTATACACTATTCTTTACTCTTCCTCTATTACACCAGTTGTCTACTAAAGACTTATTAAGGGAAGAGGTATATTAATGTTATTCTGAAGACTATAATATACATCATAGCTGTTTAAGGGGAATTATATTCACTTTGATATTGACAGAACACTTGAACCTGACTATAACTTTCCTCTTCTCATTCTGTGCTTTTCTCTCTCTCACGATATACCAAGCTTTGATCTCAAGCAAGGGTACCTTAACCTCTTGGTCTTGAAATAGGATCCCAGATAGGGATTACCTTACAGAGGACTATTTAGCCAGATCATAGAACCGACGGGCCCTCGGCTAAAAACATCACCACCGTAGTGTACTCTAGTGTTAAGTCTTCAAAATAACCCCCCCCTTACTTACCTAGGGAAACCCTGGACCTAGCCTCACTAAGAAACTTCCCCTACTATGTCCACCCACCCTACTACTCCCACTAGGGCAAGCGTGCCTCCCCCGCAGTCCACCAGGCAAAGGATCTCTAGATCCAGATCAATTAGATGCCTAAGAGAAGGTACCCCCACCCCTGACCCTAGTCAAGTCAACCCTAAAGCCTAGCAAGGCACCTAAGCATAGGGAATTTTTGATAGCCCTACCTTTATACACCCTCATAGCACCCCAACATCCCATGCAGGAGACAACGACAGCGATGAAGAAGAACTTTCTGATGAGCTAGCTGATTACTTGGTAAAGAGGCTCAGACAACAAATCCTAGACGGAATTTCTCCTCAAGAACATCAAGAAATTATTGAATATTCGTGACGATTCTGGGAAGGAGAACCCAACAGACCATGCCATCTAATAACTGACGAACTATACCGTGAAACAGAGGTAGAAATGGATGACAACCCAACACCATACCAAACCCCCTGTAAAGGTAAGGGAAAAATAAAGAAGTCCAAGCAGTAACCCAGCTACACGAACCCTACTCCCCTACCCTACTCACACAAGCTATAAACAACTGGGTAGACAAACTAGCCTGGGAAAAAATTGCCGATATTATAGGAAACCCTTCGGTGAGTGGCCTAGTGCTCAACCTAGCTAACTCAGTCCACACAAATACCAACATTCCCACAAGCGAAGCAATCATTATGCAAGCCCTTATCATATCCTTTGATGGTATCACAAAGTTTATATAGACCAAGTTCGATACTCTCAATGCAGAAATATTGGAAGTTAAAAAAGTCAACCGCAAACTAGAAGACCAAGTCAGTAAAATGAGAATCGATAGAATGATGGCCTAGCCAACAGTAAACAGGCCCCCAATAGGAGAACTTACAAGCAACATCATGAAAAACCTCCCAAACCCTGACAGAATGGATGCCTCTAATCAAAAAGGAAAGCAGAAATCGTACACAGCGGCAGCCTCCAGTAGTACCAAAATACCGAAAAACAATAACAAAAAAGAAAAGAAAACCGATACTGAAAAACCCTAAGAGACAAGAACACAGCCCACGAAAGTCCCTTTCACAGAAAGAAGAATGTACCTACTGAAGGAAAAAATTGAAGATGTGGAGGAGAAAGACTATATAGTGGCAACTCTCCCTAATGTAATTGCATGTGCCCTCGAAAAACAAGGAAAGACCACCAATGGACTACTACAAGTGTCTATCAATGTCAGAGGAATAGTCTCCCTAGTCATACCCTCCCACAAAAAAGCAGTCAAATACTCCCTATACAATGCAGCCATTCACGAAGCAGTCGAGAAACATTTTGAAAAGAACATCATAAAGGACCGTCAGATAAAACTCCCAAAAAATGACCACAAGTTCCAACCAGTCAGATATGCCCCAGTCAACTCTAATGTAATGATCCATGGCATGCCTAGACAGCTCCTACCTGAAAACCCAATAGACCTACATGAGCTAGTAGGAGATCAAATATACGACACCACTGGTATTTCGATCTTAAGCATTAGGATCATCAAGCCCAAAGGAGAACCCAAACCTTGCTACTCAATTGCAGTCAAGATCACCCTAGACTACCTCTGTACTATCAAAAATAGCCACAGTAAAATTTTCTTTTTCAATAGATTTAGGAAAGAAGAACTTATGTACTCGGCTACCCCATTCACTCAATGCATAAAATGCTAGAAACTAGGACATCCAAGGTCAGGCTGCAAAGAAACCATAGATACATGCCGCCTCTGCAGATCAATTGATCAAACCTATAAAGACCACCCTAGAGCCTGCAAAATCGACAATGGCGTCATATGCCAAGGTACGAACACAAGAGAAGAAAAATCATGAAAGTACTGTATGTATGCCCATGCAAAGTACATCAACTGCAGGGAGAAACATGCCACAGACTAGCCCAATTATGAAGTGAAACGAGGAGCATACAGAGAACATAATGTCAGAATCATCCAAATGAGATAAGCTAAACAACATACTATGGCAGGACCTTCCGGACAAAATTAATGGTGAAACAAAAACATAACAATGCCCTGAAAAACTATGAACGAAAGCCAAGAAACATCAAAACCCTATCGCTAGTTACCTTTAATGTACAAAAAAGTAACAGAACCTTTATTCATTTTATGCAACAAAACACCGACATACTAAACACGATAATCGCGATACAAGAACCCTTTCTATAGACCAACAGACCTATGAATGGCTAAGGGTATCATATGTTCATGCTGAGAGGAGGACCGAAGAAGACGTTGGGAGTGGTAGTTTATGTGGAGGATGTTTTTATTGATGAGTATTCTGTTTTTCCTATCCCTCTTGATTTTTCTTCACTAAACATAGTTCCACTAGAATTCCAGCACAAGATTTCTGGACATAACTTTCAGTTATTTGCCCTGTATAACTGGCCGTGGGACACAAACCTTGAACTAGACTTATACTAGGAAAAAAATTTTAAGGAGCAAAATGGAACCAGGATCATAGGAGGAGACTTCAACCTTCATTACCCCATATAGGAACCCTTCAGAGTACATGACAGGAAACAATTTTGGCAAGCCAATCAACTAGTAGAAATGGCAATGCTCAACTAATATACCCTGCTCAATGAACTAGGAGAGTTTACCAGGATCGATCCAACATATATGCAAAGTGGAGTACTGGACCTATAGTGGACAAACACAAAATGACTCCAAGAAGCTAGAACAGTCCAGTTACTACAAGACTTAGGAAGTGATCATAGGCCGGTCATGCTCAGAACCTGCCTCCCAGCCACAATAACCTGAAGAGTATCCCTGGACTGGAAGTGTTTTCACATACCAGATGAAATAGAACCCTCATCATTATGCGAAGAACTCAACCAAATAGACCTCGACTACGATCCAACCCAAGAACCAGTGGAAGAATTGCTGTACAAAAGCCTCTTCTAGCTATACACAATTATTGCAAAGAGCATTCCTCTCAAAAAGATCATGTCCTACAGTAAACTATGGTGGAATGAGGAGCTAGGATTGCTATACAAACTCTTTCATTCAATGGCCCGTAAATACAAACACAAATACACCTCATTTAGAGCCAGGAACTCAGCCAGAAACTGTTACTACGAAGCAATTCAGAATAGCAAATATGTGTACTGGAATAACTGGGTTAGCATAGCTGATGAAAATGATATATAGAAAGTCAGTCGTTTAAAACAAAGCTTAGAGAAGACAGAATGCCTAGTATTAATGCCCTAAATGCAAAAGAGTACGCCCAAAAAATCGTCGCTGGAATATTCCCTAGCAGACCGCAGATCGACCCTCCAAAGCCTAGATAGTATCAGGATACCCCACCAGTTAGTAGTGAGGAAATCAGGAAAGCCCTTAGCAAAACCAAAAACACAAGTGCCCTAGGACCGGACACAGTCCCATATAACGTCTGGAAACAGATCAACCGCCATTGCCCATACATCCTTTCTACCCTTCTCACTATCATGCTCTAGCACGGTATCCTACCAGCATATCTCAAGTAAAGCCTAGTAGTCATCATCCCAAAACCCAACAAATACAACTATGATGTCATAAAAGCCTACAGAATAATCAACTGACCCAATACCCTCTCGAAAGTACTAGAAAAAGTAGTCAACAAAAGACTTACGGAGCATGCGCTCTCCCACAACATGATATCCAAATACTAATATGGAATAATCAAAAACAGAGGAACAGACAATGCACTCACAAGACTCTTCCACGAAATCGACATACTACAAAAGGCAGGCTACAAAGTCACTACAGGCTTCTTTGACATCAAAGCAGCCTTTGATAATATGACATGGAAAAAACTCCAAGACAGGCTTCTGCAAGGAGATACCCCAGAATACATGGTGCATTAGATTATGTCATTCCTTTCCTAGTGCAGGATAAAACTTCACTATAAAGGCTCACATAACCACTACTTCGAAGTCCAAGTCAAAACACCTCAAGGCTCTCCGCTCTGTCCCCTACTCTTTGTCATCTACATCAAGCCCATACATGATCTAGATGAGCCACACCTGGTCAAAAGCTACATAGACAACGTATTGGTTATGGTGTACTCTAAAGAAAGAATGTCCAATACCCCCAAAATCTAAGAATGATTCTGAAAAATAGAAGATAAAGGATCAGAACTGGACATACTCTTCTCTCATAACACAACTGATCTCATCCACTAGCAAATGACAAATGAGAAACATGCACCAGAAGACTTTGAACTAATCATTTTTGGAAGCACACCGATCATGCAAAAACAACTGGTTAGGTACCTTGGATACTTCATAGACAGAAAACGAAAACCCTTCACACACTTTCAGCAATGAATAGTGGGAACCCTTGGACTCTGGAGAATGATGTAGGGACTGGTTGGAAAAGGAAAAGGGCTCATAGCGTACAATATAAGAAAGTTAATCATAGCTAGCATGATCCCAAAAGTCATGTACAGAGTAACGGTATTCCAACCAGACAGCCACACTAAGAACAAGCTTGAAACTCTCTTCAACCAGCTTGCTAGATAGATCACAGGGTACTTTAGCATAACACTAGTAGAGCCTCTTAGGAGCCTCGCCAGGATGCTGCCTTCAGACCTCCTTTGCTGATACATACACCAGTGATACGCCATCAGAGCTACCACACTTCCACTAGGATATCCAGTTACCTCAGCCTTTCCGTCCTCCTTCCCCTTATGGGAAAAGCATTGAGATCACAACACAGCTAGACCAATGATGGGCATAAATATGATCAAAGGCACATCCTATGGAAAATAGGTACTCAATTAAAATTCAAAAACAGGATCTTATGTGCTCGCCCTGCCGTACATAGACCTGCTAGCAAGAACCCTGGAACCCCTAATAAACTGCAATACAGTATGGAATCACTTTAGCATCTCGATCGCAGAAAAAAACCCCTCCCTGCACAGCAAAGAAAGGGCCCTCTAGGAAATCAAAAATATGTTCCTCTAGGCCTGGAAGGAATAGGCCATAGATGCCAAAGGGTAGACCTACTACCCCTCCCTACATGAAGACTCCACTTTCCAACTCCCCCAAAACATAAGCCAAATCATCTTTCAAATGATATTGGGAAGCTCGCATCTGTCCGGACATATGCTATAGAGAGAAGGATGAACAAACTGCCCAAGGTGCCATCTGGAACCCAAAATGCTGGAACACGTGATCTGAACATGCAAAGATCGAATCCTGGAATGAGAAAAATTCCTACCAGGAAACCTATCTCTTACGCTCATATTTAACAGCCCATCACTGTTTAAGAACCTCGCAGATTACCTTAAGGAAACAAAAACCGGGCGCCCTCTACACATAAACCAGTATAAGTTCCAAGTGCAAGTAAGTGTCCCCGCCTGTAGAACAAAGTCTTGTACCCCCCTTTCCTCTCCGAGACCCCTGAGCAGGTGTTCATCCTGTGGCCTGTAGGCACATATAGTTTTATGGCTTGACACGAATCTTATAGGTACCGATCCTGGTGAGGGACTATCGGTACTTTCTCCTTTGTACGTTTCTCCGATTTCCTTATCTCCTTTGTCTAGTGATGGTGGATTTGTAGAGGAGGAAATACCGGTACATGCTTTTTCTGAACGTTTGGCCTTGCCTGTTTTTGTGGATGTTTGTTTAAATAGGTGGTTTCTTTAGTTAGTTATATTATCTCTTTTGGGTACGCTATAGTCTTGGACTTTATGTGGATTCTTTTGTAAACTGTGAAGAGTAGTTTAGTAAAATAAAGAATGAATAATCATCATCATCATTATTTGATATTGATTTTACACTACTTTTTCTTTTTCAGAACAGATGTTTTTCTTATATACCTTAGCTAGTATAGTTATATGTAAGGGGCGAAGAGGGTCTAGTAGTATAGCTGTCCTAGTATTATCGTACAATAATATGCAATATCATAGGTTTAAATCCCTCTTGTACTACTCTTTAATACCACTATTTCCTATTTAGTCACAGGTTTTATAGTGTAAGTGAGTTTTAGCCAACCGTATATAGTTCCCTAATTACTAGTTGAGTCCATATAAGTGAAAGTGACTAATGAATACAATGGCTATATGAAGGTTACCCTGATAGTACTTAGCAGATGAAGGTAAGTTCTGATGCTCATATGTATGCAACTATGTCTTTGCTCTTAATTGAGTGTACATGCCCTGTCCATATAATAGTGACCAATAGGAAATCAAAATCCTATATATATATGTAGATATTCTTTTTAGAAGGCCCCTTCAGGGTCTTGAAGAATAAAATAAAATACATACACATATATACACTTTGATATTGATCAAGTAATCTAGTAGGTAGTATAGCTATTGAATAGTACCTCTATAACCCTATAGGCTAATGTATTAAGTTGTCTATACTTTTCAGCTCTTCATTAATCATCTTATCTTATGTAAATCACTTTATGCAATATCTTAGATAGGAATGGGTACACTATATACAACACTAATTGATTATCTTTTAAGTTGATCATCCTCATCATACTCTTATTTCTAAATAAGGTAGGTATTAGATAGGATAGCTATGACAATTTTAGGTAAGAGAAACTTAAGGATAAGTTTTCCTTTAAAAGCTTATGGAAATGTAGATAGGTTCTATTGCTTTAAAACCTTTACCTCTAAAATTTGTAGGGTTGTATTTTTTGGTAAATCTTTTACAAGATATGTAGATCTAGTTAAAGTCTACTCCTACTATACATATAAACTAGGGAAATAACTTTTCACAAAGTTTATATTTTTAGGTTAATAGTAGGTAAACTACATACTAGGGACTCTGATATAATTTATTGTAAGAGAATTAAAAGAATCCTAAAATAGCTCTCTTTACCTCTTTATAGCTTACTCTCATCAATTGTTGACTCTACAGTCTTGTTTAAGGGTACTTAGGATACATGTATGAATTTAGAGAGAGTTTTCAAAACAAAAGAAAAAAATATACCTTACCAATATAAATATTGAAAAATATAGGGAACTATTAGGCCAAAATATAAAGCCTCTAAAGCATTAACATATTTGAGTGATGGCATATGACAAATCTCAAAGCAAATGTTCATAGTAACTCTGAACACCGATATGAATTGTATGAAAAATTTGGTAAATGGGAAAGAAGCCTCCCCTTTTCAATCAGCATCCATTTCAATTGAACTACCGCCAAGCATGCCGCCAGGTTAGGGTATCATGACATCAGCGGCTCTTGCTTGGATCATGTGACTTCAAGTGACCTCATCTTCCTTCGACAAAATTTCTGTCGCAAATAGCTCTCAATACGTACTTAATTGGGTCTTCAGGGTAACGAAATATCATTGGCCCTGACTGAGCCGCATACCCAACTTCTACACCTTTTGAAATCGAACCTAATTCCGACGAGATGGCAGAAGCAATTAACAACGTGCGTAAAAAAACGGGCTCAATACTAAACACTTACGGCCGTAAATATGCCGGTCAGTATTCCCTCAGATAGCATTCCTTTTGCAGTGGCTGACATAGCAACGATTCCGATACAGAGTCTCCTTTACCAGCCTGGATTACTTCTTGCACTCGTAACCCCCAATATCCCGCGAAACTAGGTACTTTCACCTCTAACACTACTTAACAAAATTAGTTCTCACTCAGCTTCCCTCTACCTCCAACTTAACCCCTATCTATACCCGCAAATTCCTACCTCGGCGCTGGTCCCTTGTCGCTTTTCCAGCCGTATTTGCTTTCTCTGGCTTCATGACATATGACGGCGCCATTGTGGATGGCGCGGGTACCACTGCCGCTTGGTCAATCCTCTACCTCATCGTAAACGGCACTCAGCGGACAATACAACCCCTGTATAAGTTTGGTCGAGTGATGCCATTGGGAATTGCTGGTTTGGTTGGCGTAAACGCAATTACGCATGGCTACGTATACTTCAACACGAAATACCGAGAGGAATGATGGTTATGTAGGGTAGGAGTTACGGCGTCTTGGGCTTGAGTCGAAGCTTACGATGTGGATGATACGTAGTACTCACTGTTTTGAAAGAAAAGTTTCGAAAAAAAAATTCGCGCACGGTTCCCTTCTGCGAATGGTGCAATTACGCTGTTGAAACATCTTTTCACTAGAAAACTATACAAGAACAGTTTCTCAAACTCTATTTCTTTCAATGATAAGAAAGGGGCAATAGTAGTTTAAAATTGACTAGTTTTAGACTTAAGTTTCCCCCTTCCCCTTTTCTTCTTTTGAATCGGGTTGTCGTCTGTACTTCGGAATTTTGAGACCGCATGCTTTTTATGAAGCTTACTGTTGCCTTATTCGCAAAGGTACGGAGCAGCTCTCGTACACTATACACTATGGAGTAATTATTTCCTTTGAATACTGCATTTATTACCAAATTAAACCTAACAAAACCCGTGAGATACCTTCGATGTTTTGCCCAAAAAAAGTTTTGAATCCTTCCACTACCAGCATGAATTACATAAAAATAGAAGGGGAAAAAAAACATATGAAAATATGTATGAAAACGCCGTCGAATGCCGTTTTTTTATAATACTATACCAAACCCGAGCCCAAATCTCAGCAGATAAGAATGTAAAAGAATGACAGCAGGTGCCAAGTGTCAAAAAAAAAAAAAAAAAAAACTGAAGGAAATGGTTGCACCACGTTTACAAATTCATAGAACTTCACAACCCCTCGTAAAGCCCAACCAACCGCTAAGAAAATAAAGTGTAAGAAAAGCAAAAGAAAAAGAAAAGACCCAAACAAACACCGTCCTAAGAATCAAAGGCATAAGATGGGCTCCATTCCTATTCTGGTGTATGGCAGAAAAGAAACAATTCTATAGGCAGACATGGAAACATGGTTAACAAAAGGAAACAAACTTTCGGGATCGCACATACCAGGTTTCAATCAAACCTGATGGAGGATTGCTTCGCAGAAGTTCCACGAGGAGCAACTCGTAATTCTTGGGGGAAGCGCTATTCTCGAAATCTAATGTCTACTATTGCGCCTTAATACCAGTCCCCTGGCTGTCAGCTCCACGGCCGGGGATGCTGTCGGTATTCTGGCTGTAACCACAGCTCTCGGCAGCTATAGTTTGTGGGATCCAACCCCACTTCTTGGACATCTCCCAACATGCTTCCTCATCGTACAGTTCTATTTTTAATTGGTCCAAGGCTCGGCTCTTGGGGTCTGCATAGCGCCGGTATTCGTCAAATATGACCGCTAGTGACCATGCTTGAATTTTGCGAAGGCAGCCAATGACACAACCAGTGCGGTGCTAAAATCAATTCAAATAGATGTTAGTGGATTTTGCAATTAAGGCTACTAGATTTGAATTAAGTGATAATTTAGGGACTTGTGATGAGTAAAGGATGTATTAAGCGGTAGCATTATATTTTGACTCACTTTCCCTTTATTACAATGAATGAGAATAGGGTGGTTGCCACGATCAAGGATAACGTTTAGAGCTGCCGAAATTTTTTCGTCGGGAACTGGCTCATTATTAATTGTTGTCAGCTCTATTGGTAAGGTGATTGCCCTTCCGCATGAATACAAAGAACTCAAATATTTCAGATGCTATGTGCAAGCAAGAATTCTTACTATTAACAAATGGCTCTTTATTTCCAGGCATCCCTATTTGGAAATGGGTGATCCCATTTTGCTCCATGAAAATCTTGTTTTCCCGGGGATACTGTTCCGGAACCAAAGTCCTATTTTTCAAAGTCGTGGTCAGAATTAGGTCAAGACCGTGCCTTCAACAGCTTGGCATCGATAATCTAAAAATGGAGCACTGACAAGATACTCTTTAGCCCTAACTTTTTGAGATATCCGAAATTTTCGATTTTGGGGAAGCTGCTTCTATAGACCAATCCTCCGCAACCAACCAAGGCAAAATTCGCCGGTGGAGAATATCCTTCGTTGAGCGATATGCTTAAGGATCGGAAAAACTTTGGAGAAGCTGTATGGATAGCATGATGATAAAGAAGAGTAAGAATGGTCCAATGCTCTTGTTCAGAGGAGAAAGAGAGGATATGGAGCAAATTATACCTCCCCCAAGCTTCTTCAACCGCATTTCGTTTTGTCCGTGGCCTGGACGTTTGGTTATGGCCGAAGGGGCGGCAGAATTGGCTCGGCTGAGGTGGTTGTGGATGGGGTGGTGATGCTTAGTATCCGTAGGATGATGGCCATTTTCCTTATCGTGATCGTTACCGGTGTGAGGTTGAGATAATTCGAGGGTGAGAGCAGGGGAGTGGACTTCAACAATCTCTGGCATTTGTATGTCGGTGCCGACAACTTATCAAGTGAGTTTTGCGCCGGGACCGGGGGTGGGGGGGGTTTGGGGGCTATGAATGGAACCAAGAGCAGATGGAGTGAATTCAGTAGTGAGACTATCGGGTTTTGAAGGAAGCAAGCTGATTGATCGACAGGAGTTGGTAGAGATGTACACTCAATTTGCTGCAATTTCCCAATACAACAGGAAACCGGGAGAAGGCAGTCTATGTATGCGTATCGGTGAGTTGGGATCTGTTTCTCAAAACTTGGACAGAAGTTACGAAGCGAAAGGGTATGTAGCGCAGAGGATAGGAGTGGAGG
>JABYPW010000045.1:0-48178 GCA_016880775.1 Phymatotrichopsis omnivora | reverse complement strand
ACAAAAAAAAAAAAAAAAAAAAAAAAAAGTTTAGGGTTAATGTCTCCAACACTCTAAGAGCTAACCTACTTAAGCAGGTAGTAATATATATGTACATGTACAATTGTATGTATATGCGCTAATGCCAATCAATTTATACCTTACGGAAGCGGACTACTGAGCGGGCCTGGGTCAGTGGCACGGAAAAGTGCTAAAGAAAATAATTTCCAACATCAAAATCGGTAGATCACTTACTTGTCGACGACACGTTGGACGGTGGCCACAGACCAGCCACTCGGGTGCAGTACAGGCTCAGGCCCAAGAATGTGAAGTACGTACCGATATAGAGCATTACATGTACTTGATGTACAATTGCACGTACATGTAGGTACATACGCCAATGGTCAAGGAGCATGTGGGCCGAGCAGAGCTATCGTAATTATGTATGAAAATACCCACTCTATCCCCCAAGACACTTTGATCTTTGAAGTGAGGGCCGATTTTTTGAATAGGCGCTTGCTTGCGGGGTTTCTGAATGAGGTTTAATTTTTAAAAATTGTTACTTTTAAGGTATCAAACCTCAAAAAACAATGCGTGGAAAGCTGAAGTGGTATACATACATACCTGGAAAAATCAAGCTCAAGTTATGCGAGGTGCTATGGAGTCCCGCGCGACAATTTCTGTGGCTTATGTCTCACCAAAACCCACATAGGATTAACCACCAAAAATAGCAAACCTATTGGTCACATTGATATGTCTTCAGGACTCCACCCGAGGGTCTGGACGATCCATTGTGTGTGCCCATACAAATTTTACACCATAACTAATTAACTGTCTCTCAACTGCGGTTAAAATTATCAACTTTCGATAAAATTTTGAGTGAAAATTTAGTCTCAATGTACTTAACACAGAATAAAGAGTTACAGCATCGTGTACTCAAATAATTGACATTAATCTACAAAAGATCTAGCTTATATAGTGTACATAAGTACCTGTAGTTGTGGCCACGTCTCCGTAGCGCTGAAAACATAACATCTTTCCAACTTATTTGAAGAGTTCCAACTATGGCGAATACCGACGCCGACAAGAACAGCTCTGGCGGCATGGGACAAGCGACCAGGGCGAAGAATGCGAGTGAGAAACTCGCGAAAAATAGTCCTAATAGGGGGACAAGTGTTGTACAAAACAGTACCATTGTTAAAGCTGTGGGAGCAATTGCCCAGACAGCACGAGAAACCGTACAGAAATTAAACTCCAAAACAATTGCTGAATTAGTAGCAGCTATATTCCTGTGGCCCCCAAACAAATGGCAGGTTGATGTGATGGTGGAGCGCTTTAAAGGTAGAGACGTTATTGTATCCGCTGGTATCGGGTCTGGTAAAGTTTAGCATTTCAAGCTGCAGCTGCAGTTTTTGGAGGCTTCGGCAGTGTTTTGAGCGACTGAATTATTATTGTTGTTTCCCCCCTTAATGTTTTACTGCTGGATCACGTAAGTTAATTAACAAGGCTCTATATAACATTACACATCTATTTAAGTTTCTAAATTCTAATTGTAAGTTTCCGAGGAAAAAAAAAAAAAAAAAAAAATAGACAGCGAAGTTATCCCAATTAAATATTCCTGCAATCGCACATACACACCAAGCCGAACAGGCAGGCCGAAAAATCATAACAAAAATTGGATGAGGCGACTATCGAGTAGTATACGTATCTCCGGAAAAAATATCAGGCGCAGACGGATGGAAAATGTTACATAGGGATCCAGTTTTTGTGTCGAAGATAGTCTTTATAGCTATTGACGAATGCCACCGCATCGCCACATGGGGAAGCTCATTTCGCAAGGATTGGAGGTGGCTAGGAAATGTGCGAGCATTTTTTGTAGGAGTTCCACTCCTTGCACTTTCAGCTACACTGTCTTCCCCGGTGTTAAAAGAAGTAAACGATAAGTTGGGGATAAAAGAGGGTCATCGCAAAATGATTAAACTGCATATTAACCATACTAATATACTTTTGGATATGAAGGCAATCTCTGGCCAGTTTTGTGAGCGCCGAGATATACAATTCCTTCTAACTTGCATGGATGGGAAAAGGTAACGGATATTAAATATATTCCGAAGACTTTAGGGCCTGTTTGGATGTTTTGTGATTTCCGGATTACAATCCTGGTAAATTATGATTTGCGCTCCGCTAATCATGATCTACTAAGATTGTGATTTGGTTGAGCCAAACACCTTTTCGAATAAAAAAAAAAAAAAAAAATTGAAATCCAAAACAATGTGCATATATGCTTGGTGCTATATGTGCATAATTTTCGATACCTCCTCAACTCTTAACCCCTCATCGGCGGCATCAATATTCGCAATGATCTCAACACTAGGTATTTCTTTTTTTTTTTTTTTCTAAACAAAAGAGTTACACAATTCTGACAGAGTCTGGTTTGTGCTATTGGGATTTTCAAGCTTCTTCCCCACCTGTAACCAAATCAACAACTTTTTTCATCTGCATCCTCATCGTATACCTCCATCATCTACATCAACACCACTGGCAAACCGCCTATCCATATTTACATCAGGCACTTTCTTCACTTACATTCTACTCAGGCTTTCTTTCATCTGCATTTGGGCCAAGCACTTTCTTCATTTACTTCGGGATCGGGTATTTTCTTATTACTAGCTTCAGTATCTGTCTTCTCCCATGGAAATTCTTCACTGTTGGAAGTATCGTCGTTATTTGGAATTATTTTGGAAGAAGATGGGGCGACGGACGGTGCGAAGGAGGTGGTGATGATGACATGTCGCTACCGGCAGCCGAGGCAAACCTCGCAACCGTTGCAGATGTTGCGCTACCGGTCGCGAGCGATCTCGAGAAAATCTCGTGAAGTTTCTCATAGTTTGGAGGAGTTTTGTATCAGAACTGCTTGGCTTCGCTGTGCATCTAATATTTATTAATGAGACTGTATAAATAAAAATAAAATGAACCTCCAGGTATGCATCCCAAACATGATCTTGTGCAGTTGGGAGCTTTTTCTCTTCATCCCACCCAAAACCGCTGTTTTCCAAGAGCCGCTGAAAAATTCCGTATTTTTCTTCAACTAAAACAATCTATTTATTGCCTCCTAGTAAATTCACGGTAAATATACATTTTGAACACGAGTTCTTATCTCTTCCCTTTCAAAAGGGGTCCGAAACTTCTTATTAAACTCTGCAGTAACCCCCACCCATGCCTCTTTCTTAAAACCACTATCTGAACGCTTGCCGACCTGAATCTGTCTCAACAAAAGCTTTAGAACAGCCTTATCTTTATAGTTATCTCATATTGTTTTCGTTTTATCGGCGCGCAGGTTGAAATTTTGTGTGTTTTAGGACATCGTGTAAATAGTTTTTAGTAGGCAAGGTGGGGGGATGTGTGAGCGGGATGAAAAGGAACGAGAAAATCGTAATTGTAATTTGGGCAATTCTATTTTTTTCTAAATTGCCGGAATCATGATTAGCAGAACAGAGGAAAGGTTGAACCAAACGACAAAAATTTTCCAGGATCACAATCCACTCCTAAATCATGATCCTGGCATGAGCCAAACAGGCCCTTAATCTTTCATGATAGTCCAGCAGAGTGTAGAAAGATTGTTAAGAAGCTCAATGAGCTTATATCTACTTCTGGACCTCCTTTTCACACTACGATCTCTCAGCCTGTTTGCGATCTATATCACCGATACATGTCCGATAAAACAAAAATTCGAAAACAAGAATCTTTTGAAAAAGAGATTATTCGAATTATGGTTGTTACAGAGGCATTCGGGATAGGCATCGATATCAATGATATATATATAGCAGTGCATATTGTATGGCGTTGTGGACTGCCCGAAACAAAAGCTTACTATGGAAATGATCGGGCGGCGAATTGGGGTTGCGGGACGAGATAAGAACATTGAGGCTGTGGGTATACTTCTCGCAGATAAATGGTGCTTCAATCAGACAACTGAAGAACTTGCACATGCAGAAGTCAAGATGGTCACCTATGATTTGTTTCAGGGCATTGTAAATAGCAACTTTCCGAACTTTAATCTAATAGGCACCATCTCCATTTGGTACGAGGTCAGGAAGTGAAAGTGGCATTTCGATGGAGAAATTTTTCTATTTTGTAGAGAAGAGGGCAGGGTGTGCGCAAGCAGCCCCCTCCTAAAACAAACAAAAATAGGAAGTTTGGGGTAGCGTGCCTCTACACCCCCCTGGCCCCCAAACTAAGAAAACTTGCACCCTTGCGGATTTTTTTTTTTTTGTCGAGCTAAGCGCTTGATTTTAATTTTTAACATATAGTGTATGTTAAACTTAAAATAAGCGGCGGCGCGTTGGTCTAGTGTGCCCAGGTGATTTTTCATGTGATATGGTTGATCAAGGGGGGTAATAGCACTAGTTGTAGCACTTATGAACTTGTCGATACTATTAAGTGCTTGAGAGGTAACTTGCTGGGGAAATTTGTCATAAATTACATAAAGGGTTGTCTACTCTTCTTCCGCCGCTTGAAAAAAATATATGTAACTGGATAAGAGAGTCTTCCGATAAAGCTTTGAGAGTCGTGAGGAGGTGGCCGTAGGAGGTACAAATGCCGATTTGATTTAAAAGACTTAAAACTCGTTTTAGTACTCCAGTTGCATATAGATAAAGCGACATGACTGACTGGAACCGATTATTGTAATTTGGTTGCAGAAATAGAAGAGCTGAAATTATCGAAAATTCTGCTGGTTCTACAAGTTGACTTTTGCGTGTTTTGCGATAAACTCGAAATAATTTGAACTAGGTTCGGTGCATGCTCTCCATATATTGAACCAAAGAACTCTCTTCACAAACCTGGTTTTTATTGATATCAATTTTCATAGTAACAATATCGTTAAAACATTGGAACCGGGAGTGGTTTAAGGTTTGTTGTTACAATTGAAGAATAAGGGGCCCACCAGCGATCGCGATACTTTCTAAAATAATACTTTTATCGAAGGTTATTGCTGACATAATACAGGTTATAAAGCAAAAAATCACACACAATGGATCGTCCAGACCCTCTCACAAGAACAAGCGAAGAAGGGGCTCGACAACCGAAAGAAAGAGGTGGATATGTCGCACAGTGCATTTGAGACAAAAACTAATGTACGTAATTTAGCCCATGAACATAGTACATAGTCATGGCGTTGATTAGCGCTTTTTGCCGAGGTCCTTCTCTCTTGTTCTCAAGAGCGGGGTCTGGATATTCAAGACTAGGCGCTATGCGCATATGGGACCTGCCAAAAGTTAAGCCTTTAATATAGCAACAAATTCCGAAGGAAACTACCGGGGTTTGATTGGACACCAAGAAGACTCAAGAGCCCAGGCGCTTCCGCGGGACCTAAAGGGCAAGAGGACAAAGGATTTAATTGTCTCGGATACAACTACCGAGTCAAATCTCCTTGATCCACACCACCGCTGCGGAACCGAAGGCTGGAAGACGTAATACAGCCCTAATCATGCCATGAGGACGAAGAGGAGTAACTAGGTACATATGTATACCAGCGGATACGTTCTCTCCCCATGGCGCAACTACTCGAGTACTGCTCGCGCCTAACCAGGATGGCATCTGTTGGCATGGGTGATAGCAAGTCCACGGCAAACAAAAAAATATCCAAGCTTGGTATGCAAGTTCGCCTTAACCAACGACCGCGCCATCTAACGTTCTCTTGCCTGCGTAGAGCATACTGTAAACCCCTAGTAACGGCTGTCGGGTTGGATCGGATTCCATCCTGATATGGAGAATGTTGAGAAATGAGCGGCACAGGCACCCGGAATATCATGCGAAAAGCATCTGCGAGCGACACTTCAAATAGTTTTCGCATCCGCCGAGGCAGTTCTTCTTTCTTGCCTGGCTGTGTATTAATCTCTTCCTTTCTAGATCCAAGAGTATTCCAAGTCCCCATCCTATTTTTTTTTTTTTTTTTTTTTTTTTTTTTTTTTTTTTTTTTTCTCTTTTTTTCTTTGACTTCTTGTTTGAAAAATAGTACTGGAGGCGATCACAAGATGCCTACTACTAAAGTCGTCGTTGTAGGTGCTGGTATGTATGACCATATGGGAGTATGAAGCTCGCCGGGCAATGGTCAAACTAATTCTTCGCTTCAGGTTGGTTCGGTCTCATTGCTGCGAAAACGTATTTCCTCGCTTTCTTCAGTTATACCCAACCCCAATCTGACTAGTAACCGCAGATATCTCCAAGTGGATCCATCCATAGAACTCACTATCATCGAAGCCGACTCTAGCGTTGGCGGTTGCTGGTCTAAAGAGCGCATCTACCCAACGTTGATATCGCATACCACCCTCGGCAACTATGAATACAGCGATTTACCCATGGTCAACGAAGGCATGTTCGAAGGCGGCTACATTCCTTCGGAAAGGGTCCACGCCTACCTTCACTTCTATGCCGATAAATTCAAGCTCCTAGAGCGTACACGTTTCAACACAAAAGTCCAGCACGTGACTCGTGATCCAACTTCGAAACGCTGGAACCTAACCATCAGAACTCCCACAGGCGAAGAAGAAACTATCTACACAGACAAATTGATAATCTCCACGGGGCTAACTTCAGACCCGCATTTCCCAGAGGTCGAGGATAAAGGCTTTAAAGGCCGTACATTCCATTCGAAAGAAATCGGCAAAAATGTTGAGTTGGTTCGAAGCAGCGAAGTCCAGAAAATAACCGTTTACGGCGGATCGAAGTCAGCACTTGATTGCGTTTATCTGTGCGCCAAGGCCGGTAAACATGTCGACTGGGTTATTCGTCGTTCCGGAATTGGAAACGGCCCTTCCCCGATCGGTCCAGCGCTAAAATTTGGGATTCCATTATCTGGTCTGCCATTGATGAGGTTTCTGACGAAGTGGAATCCGTGTATTCACAATACCAGCGATGGTTGGTACCGATTTTTACATTCTGGGCAGAGTAAGGTTGGAACCGCGTTGACAACATTTCATTGGATGAATTTGTCCAAGAGCGCGCTGTCGGGACCGGGTTACGAAAAGAGTGAAAATGGAAAGAAATTGATCCCAGAAATTTATACGAAGAATTACGGGTATGTACTCACTCCTTCATTCGGCTTATCATACAACAGAGGTATGGCCCTAATGTGTATGTATTTGAAGTGTCTTCTGGGGTAACCAGCCTACCGGTGTGGTCTCCCACCGCGACTTCTGGCCTATGGTCCACGCTCAAGAAAAAATCCACGTCCACCGTACCGAAATAGATTCCATCTCGGAATCCGGTATCAACTTCTCCGATGGAAGCTCTATCCCCGCCGAAATAGTGATCTATGCAACCGGCTATGAGGTTCATCAGAGCATATTCTCGACCGAAGATTGTGCAAAATTGGGTATTCCCGTACCAGTCGATCTCTACCCCCAAGAATTGAAAGAAAAGTGGGAGAAACGCGATTTGGAGGCGGATGAGAAAGTGTTGAAGCTGTTCCCGAGATTGAAAGATCCTCCGAAGTTCACCAAACCGGTTCTTAAGTACACGCCGTATAGACTTTACCGGGAGATCTTGCCTGTGGAACTCGCGATGGAAAACGACCGATCGCTGACTTTCTTGGGAATGGTGAGTGCCTTTGTTGCTGCGATTAGATCCAATTGAGTTGTCTATGCGTACTAACGGAAGATACAGGTTCAATCGGGCGGCACCTCCATTCTCTCTGAGACATCCGCCCTCTGGGCGGTGGCTTGGATGACCGGAAACCTAGATGTCCCCGAACGCGACGTTTTAGAGCAGGAGATCGCAGATGTAACAGTCTGGTTGAGGAGGCGGTATTTGAGTATCGGAATGAAGTGCCCATATATCTTGATGGAGACTATAATGGTTAGTTATAGTGGGTGAAATAATCTCACCGAAATGGGTGGCTAACGAAAAAAAATAGTTTGTTGATAAAATGCTGCAAGACCTCGGTGTCAATCATGTCAGGAAGGGAAATGCCATCAAAGAACTTTTTTCGCCCTATGCGCCGAGGGATTATCGCGGACTAATTGATGAGTGGAAGAAAGCGAGAGGAATCAAGACGGATTAATATTTGAGGAGGCAACGTCGTGTATACATATAGCTGATGGTGGGAGATGATTATGGTATTTTGATGTATACCTGTAACAAGTACGATCATTGATTACGTTTTGCACCAATAAACGCCGAAGGCCTAGATTTATATTCAATTTAAAAGAAACTAGATTTCGAGTTAGATGAGATGTATTGTTACGGGTGTTGGTTGAAATTTTCCGGCTTCGGAAGCTCTTTGTTAGGCGCAGAAGTGAGTGATATCCTATGACTGAAATACTAATAGCGAGATGGGCGCGTTATTACCGATGGAACCAGGTTACATAATTAAGTATTTCGACGTCAGCCAATATAAATACAGAAACAAATAACCTCAAACTCAAAGCTTAGGGAAAAGAACGCGGTTACAGGAAACACCAAAAATTTATCAACAATTCTCTGCCTCGGGTGGTAGCATAGCCGGTTCGAGTCCGAACGCTCAATCCTACTCACATTGAATTACCGGTGATATTTGTTTTCTGTTCAACGCGATCCCCTAGCCTCAAAGACTAAGACATTTATTCTCGTGTATATACATTTGTTGGTTTTGGTGGTATAGAAAATTATTATTATAATAGGTGTCAACGATGAAATGCATCCATAAGTCACACTAGCCAACCGCGCAAACGCAAAAAAATTTGTCATGTCAAACATAAATAGAAACCAACTGATGCGGTCCGTGTTATGGTTGCTACTTTCATCTTCCATAACGGGCGGTGGAAGAGTGCCATATAAGTAGGTAAGAAAAAGTCCGTTTTTTGGGAGTGTTGAAAATCTTTGTCGCTATAGGTCTGGAGCCTGAATTTATTGTTGTATAACGTATACCTCTAATCATAAAGTAGGCAACAGATTATACGTAAATTAACAATGTTAATTTCGTCATAATCTTTTTCACCTGCACGTAAAGGTTTCCAAGTTAGGGAAAAAAAAAACAAAAAAAAAACATCTCTGTGTAACTGCTCTGTAGGCTCCGGAAAGACGACTTTGGTATGACAGAAATGAGCGTTAGGAACTTTAGATATCGGAATTTTAGCATCAGGTTCATATTGAAATAGGAGAATCAGGAGATGCCCTGATGCTACCACGCTCAAAAAGGTATCCGCACGAGCATGCATAACGGGGAATATTAAAGGCAGATTTTTGACTGGGTGAAGTTGTCAAAGCCTCTGCACCCTGTATCTTTTTAGTTAGTGTTTCCTAACCTGCTGAGCTTACTTTTCGGGAACCTTATATATTTTGCCCTCCTCCTGCTTTCCGCTAGTTTCCCCTTTTCTCATTTTCCCTTCCACTCACCTCCAGTGAATCTCCACCCATCTATACCAGAAATTCTCCGATTCTCCTCTATCCCCAAATTACATTGGATTTTTTTTTTTCTCAAAGGAGTATGGCCAATGGATATCGGTCGTTAACTTAAACAAGGCTATTTCAAGGTTAGAGCAGTTAAAATACATTTTCCTGAGCGAAAGACAAACTACTGACGTGGGAAGGTTCACCTCTCTTTATGATATACGGGTGTTAGCTCTAGCTCTCGGACGAGGTGATATAATCTAGAGCTCCGTTCCTTCCAAATCACCATCAACCACACCTTATAAGGTTTACCGAAAAGTATAGTGGTTTTTGTGGTACGTAATTGTACGTGGGATGTGCGCGGGGACGACCGCATAGGAGAGAAATCAGCGGAGAAGTTCCTTACGTCCCCATAAGTGGTGACCTAAGGCTGCATATCTGTGCCGTTTCTGGGAAATGCCTCTCCTCCAAAATTGGCCAGGAAAAAGGAATCAAAATCAAAACCCTTCTTCTAATCCCGAATATTCTCCGAGTAACTCTAGCATACGCATGCACCTCCACCTTTACACTTACACTATCACCAAACATACTCCGCATTAAGTTTATAGAATGCAAATCGACTGCACACTCCGAAATTTATCATGGTAGATGTAATAAATATAGCACGGGGAGGTTCTGTTGAGTTTCCCTAGTTGGGAATATTAGACTAGGGGTAGGCGACGAGTGATCATTTATGATTGGGTCACTGCTCCGGAATTGATTAGTATAATAAATTTCTACTTCCGGGCTTTGGCCACAAGCGCGCCAACCATGTTTTATTGCTTGGGTTATACGAATGCAAGAGTGCCGAGGAACCAAGCAAACACATGACTAACCTGGCCCGTAGTAGGGAAAAACCAATGACGGAGGATGATTATAATTGCGGCTTAAAAGCTTTGTTTCCCGTATTGTAACGCGTAAAGTGCATACTCGAGTACTTATGTAATCTTCCCCACAAAACCATGCACACAAAGATCGCGAATCTGCGATTCCATCACCAGTCTTCGTGGAGACCTGCCCGCAAGCGGTGCGGCAACACGCGTCCGCAACTTCCGCCCTTCGACCCAACCCCTTTACCTCCCACTACTTCCACGTGGCAAAAAGCATGGATTCTTCTCCTTCCAGCAGAACTTTTCATACCTTGGATACGGGTGAAAGAGTTCCGGCAAAAATGGAACTTATATATCGGTATTGCTTTCCAATCATCTTAGTCCTTTATGGTAAAAAAAAAATTATGCTGTCCAAATCACAGCGCTAATACAATCGTACTTCACAGTGACTGGAACGCCAAACGCCAAGACATTGGGATGAAAACCGGAGAAATTTCCACCCCAACCGCCGACCCCAGCATCCACGTTAAAGCCTACGCTGTCGTCATTACCACGTTCTATGCGAGCCTTTCTGAAGCCTCGTCAGCGGACTCCGTCCAACCATATCAGGCTCAGGATGATTTCAAAGAAGAGAAAATTTTCGGCATCTATACCGATCGAAAACTTGCGAATAAGTTTGCGCGCGAAGCATTGAGGATTGAGTGTGGGTTGGATAAGGACGGGCATTTAGGGAAATTGAGGAAAGAGTATGAGGAGAGCATGAACGAAGATGGCTCTTATAGTGGATGTGTGTATTTGAACGAGGAAGGGAAGATGGGGAAGCAGATCGTGGAAGTAGAAGTTGATGAAAGGAATGGGGATAGAGAACAATAGGGTTTTATAGAATGTGAGGGTGCAAAGGAGATATATTTGACTTTTTGCCCTTTTATGTGTATATTTTCTTCTCATCTCTCACATTTTAATAGATATCTTCTTTGAAGGAAAATTATATAATTTACCAGTTTTAATTAATATAGAATTTTACCACTGGATGTATCTTGCAATTGCAAATTCGCTCGTATTCTCAAGGCTAGCACTTGCTTTTTTCATGTCCTTCACAGTATATTCAAAAATTACCATTCCATCCCGTATGGAAATAGATGTGTATGTACATGTACATGTACATGTACTTTACAACCACTTGGGGCTACCAAAGATGCAGAACACCTAACCGACTAACTAGCTAAGGTGACTTTGCGGACGAATTTTTTTGAGGTTCAGGAATTAGAAAATATCAGCCCCCCAAATTGTTGCCTAGCTTAGACTACAAGGGGAGAGAGGGGGCAAGGGAACTTGAAAAAAAAAAAACCGACATTGATGGGATTAGAACAAGGACTTGGAAATAAAAATGATATCTGATATAGCGCCTTAGC
This sequence comes from Phymatotrichopsis omnivora, assembly GCA_016880775.1. Taxonomy (NCBI): domain Eukaryota; kingdom Fungi; phylum Ascomycota; class Pezizomycetes; order Pezizales; family Rhizinaceae; genus Phymatotrichopsis; species Phymatotrichopsis omnivora. Next base: position 36,549 of record JABYPW010000045.1, on the reverse strand, counting down.
TACACAGTCGCAAAGTCAACCGTGCAAAGGAGAACTTGCTATTTTATTTAGGTTGCAAAGGTCAGTTGTGAAATCTACCAAGTAGGTTACAAGAAGTAGTAGCTTTCTAAACAACAAATGTTTGAGTCCTACCACATCCAATAAAATCTGGATAAGAGTGATTTAAGCAAAAAAAATTATAATATTCACTATCTTTCACAAACAGAAACTGTGTATGGCTGTGCTAAATTAAAGGGAGAAAAAAAAAAAAAATGTTATTCTTTTCTTTTCTTTCCTTTTTCAATATCTAAACTAGATTCTATCTACTATTGAGAAACAATTGTAAAATTGAGCTTGAAAGTTATAGTAAGTTTCAAGAACTATATGATTGTCATGAATAGAGTAAAACACCTTATGTCCTATAACTACACAAGTATACCTATCCCTATAGACCCTTCTAATCAAGGGTACTATGATAGTGGATACTATATCTAGCCAAAGGTAGTACTATATAAGTAGTGTTGGCAGTGACCCCAGGGTCAGTGGAAAATAGGGGGGGAGGGTTATCCTCAACTAGGTTTACTGACCCCCTTATTCAACTTAGTGAGGGTTCACTAACAGGGGTCATTGTAGAGGTCATGTGGTACTAAAAATAATAAGAAAAATACATAAAATATTTTATGCTAATTCATATATACATCCTTCAGTAGCTTCCAATTCATAATAAAACTTGATTCAGTATTATTTGTATATCACTTTAAAACCCCTCTACATGTGATAGAGCTGAAAAAATATTAATTTCAGGGACAATATTTATTTTTATTCCATAAATACCTTCAAAATACAATTCTCTTTCTTTCTCAGCTATAATGTTTCCTCCATACAGTTCAGACTTTTCCATGATAACCTTCTCTATTGCATAACATATTTAACCTGGGTACCATACTTTATAATATCATTGATTAACCTTCGTATCTAACTAAAGGAAGTAATTCTATCTTTTACCTTTGGTAGGTATGATTGAGTTGTTAGGAGCTATAGGTTGTAGTAAATTTGGAGTATATTATTGATACTCAAGAATAAGTAAGAGAGTTTAATAGTAAAGATAACCAAAGATTAGTTTAAGTTTATATGATCTCTGTTTATATATACATATGTTACTGATGAATATATCTTACAAGTTACATATTTGTTCTTTTTTTGTGGTTATAGAGGGTGGGGGGGAGGGGAGGTCAGTGACCCTCCTCTCAACTGACTTTACTAACCCCCCCTCATATCACCTCCTTCACTGACTCCCCTCTTTACTGTAGTTGAGAGGTTAATACTAATACTGTATATAAGAGATTATGTAGAAGGAGTTGAGGTCCAGGCCTCTTAGTTCTCTCTTTCCCCCCCCTATATTACAGTGAGTAGAAACTATTGTAGGTGCTACCTGAGCCTATAAAAAGACTGCACCCTTTACTAAAGTACAATGATGTTACAAATTATACACCTACTACCATGCCCCCCCAAGTGTAAAATTGATCTAGCATAGTGATTATATCCTATATGAGTGAATAGTAGTCACCATAGATATGTTGAGAACCCTTGTAGTACAACTCACCTTATTCACTGCTGTATCCTGCATCATGTAGGAGAGTATCATGATAAATTATAACCATTGAAGTGAAGTCAACTTAATAGTTCTTAGAGATACTAGGAGCAGTATGCAGGGTACATAGAACTCAAGTCCAAAGGAAAAATCACCCTACTACTTTGGATAATTTTGGACACTTATCTGAAGAACCAGTTCACCTGAGTTGGCTAAAAAGTCAAAGAATATCCAACCCTAGAACTTTCTAAGCAAGAAATGACTATAAAAACTGCTTACCTATTAAGCAAGCATTGCTTAGGTAACCAACCCCCCTAAACCAAATGAAATGGTAGCAACCACTATAAGTCTTGAGAAAAGTTACAGTTAAAAGTAGTAAAGGATTTTTTTTGTTTTAGACAGAATGGCAGAGAGGTAGAGGATTTACTTTTATTACTCTTTTTCTCCATCCTATATCCTTTATTTATGTCTTTGCTCTTAATTAAGTAAAAACACCCTGCTGAGGGTATGGGATGTAAAATGAATTAAATGTGAAATAAATTACAGGAGTTAAGGTATTCAAGGTAGTATTAGAGATATAACAGAAAGCACTATTAGATCATAAGAGGGGGATAGGAGCATAGTACTAGGAAATAGTATTTAAATACATGAGATTAATGATAGAAGAAGATGATAAGCTTGAGTAGTTATGATTTAATATGGTAAGAGAATAGTAGGTCATTTTTATAGTCATAGTATATGGTCATTTGATATAGCTAAGTAGATAGAAGAATGAGTTATTGTTATAGTTATAGGATATAGTTACTTAATACAGTTATGTAAATGGAATAATAAGTTATTATCAGAGTCATAGAATATAGTATTTTAATATTGTAATATATATAATGGGGTAAGTTATTAATATAATTATAGGAATTTCGATTCCTTCAGTCACTATTATATAGATAGGGCATATACACTCAAGAGCAAAGACATAGTCATATATATAAGAGTGTTATGACATACCTTTATCCACTAAGCAGTATTAGGGTAACCTTCATATAGCTATTAATATAGTCATAAGGTATGATCATGAGTATAGAAATAATATTATGAATACTGGTAGTAGTCTTGCCAAGGTACCTCAGCCTATCACTATAATGATAGTTACACTTAGAATATCAGATGTAGGTATGCCATCCTACCCTTTACTATTGTATTATGTACTCTGGCAAAAGTCCTCTATTACATAATTGTGGTATAGTGTAGTATAGTATGGCTTAGCTATTAGCCTTGACTAAGTATAGCAATATAACCCTATAGTTACCATATGATCAGCTAATGGTATGATATGACATTGGTCTAGTCAACTATAAGGTCATGATCAGGTGATATAACTTGTATTATAAGAGACTATGATATAGAGGGAGTGAGGCCTGAAGATGTCTTAGGTAATCATAGTCAAATTGAGTACTAATCTTACTGGTCTATTCTAGACTCTTATATAGGTTTTAGTGATTAGGAATTAGGAGATGTTCTAGAACAGGAATTATTTCTTTAGGGTTCTATTTCCTTCATCATCTCTTTGTCATCTTAACTTAGAAGAAGTATATTTAAGCATGTATATTTTTCTATCTTATATTCCACATAACTGTGCAAAATCTTAAGCAAACTTTCATACACTCATTCCATCAACTATTAAAACTATGGCAAATGTATTGGTACTACAAAAACAACTAACATTCAATAACCTACCCCTAGTATACTAAAGCTTCTACAAATTTTACAAGTGATATAACAAAGTTAAGGATGGCTATTTATATCTCCATAAGCTCAAAAATCAGACTATTTAATATAAGAAACAAAAAAGGAGTTATATAGATAGTAAGAATATACATCAACAAAAACAATTACCTGGGCATCATAAATGTCTACCTCCCCCTGCAAAGGAGAACTCCTTTAGTGATACAACTAAGCCTTAGTCTGTATTAGGGTTTAGGGGTAAATTAGTATGGAAGAAAATACACAACTCTCTAGAGGACTTAAGAGGTATATATAGAGTAAGATAATAATGTGCTAAAGGTTTGTGGGAATAGTATTCATTATTCCTATGGTGTATACTTAAGATACTGTGTAAAGAAGAAAGAGGATATACTTCTCCCTCAGTTCACTATTATATGGGTAGGGCATATACATAAACTTAATTGCAAAGACATAGCCATATACCTATTCGAGATCTCACTAAGTGCCATCAGGGTAACCCTTTATATAGCTATTGAGATCATCAGTTACATTCAGTTACAAGGACTGAACTAGTAATTAGGCAACCTTACATAGTCAGGGAAAACTTGCTTATGCTACAAAACCTATGACCAACTAGAAATTTATAGTATAGAATGAGGTGAGCAGGATTTGAACATATGACATTGTGTATTCCTATATAACAACACCAGGACAGCTATACCACTAGACCATCCTCCCCTCATAAATAAAAAAAGAGGAAATGCTTCTCCCTTATGTCACTATTATATATGGGGGGTATGTACAAAAACTTAATTGTAGACAGCTGTATACATAGGAGCAATCTCGCTAAGCACTATCAGGATAACCCTTTTTATAGCAAGAAGAAAGAAAGAGGACTTGCTTCTCCCTTGATTCAGTATTGTATAGGTAGGGCATGTATACAAACTTAATTGCAAAGACATACCTATATACATAAGAGCAATCTTACTAAGTGCTATTAGGGTAACCCTTCATATGGCCAAGAAGAAATAAAGAGGTTTTTATTTCCCATTACAACTACCTAAGGTGCTATGGTAGGGTGTTTACATATAATAAAGTACAAAGATATAACTAGTAGCCCTTCCCCCTAAGTAAACCTAAAAACCTAAAGGAAATCCTTCTCTTACTTGTGCTGAAAAAAGAAAATGCTGACAACTACATATAAAAAAGCTGATCAGGGAAAAATAATCACTAGGCAAACCTTAAATCAATGAAAGAAAAACCCCTACTATGAAGTATGTGACTGTGTAAAAAAGTAAAAGAAAAAGAGAAGGGAAATACACTATGCCACTCCTCACTTTACCGAACCAAAAAGAAATACACAAAGACTAATGTAGTAGTGAAAAACTCAAGAGAATATACTAAATAAAAGGGGGCAGAAACTAAACTCCTCCCCTTATAGTAGACTTATCTTTTCTGTTAGCCTCTATAATCTTAGCTTCAATTATGGTCAGGGAGATTATGTCATTTGCTTTATAGGGGCCTTTGTAGTTTACACATCAGAGGATACTTTTCTTGCAGGGGAAGCCTTTTAGCTGCTTGCAATCAGTGACCCCATATATATATTCAGAGGTTATATAAGGGCCTATGTAAAGCTAGCAGCAAGGAAGGGACTGTGTAATGAACCATGGTCATGTACTTTCCTACTTGTCATATTCTCCTTATGTTTCCTATTGTCAGTGATGTTCTTTGGAATTCCGCGTTACGAATCATGAATTATCACTCGGTCATGTATGGTCACTCATGTTTAGCTGTCTGCCTTGCGAAGGTCATGAGAACAGTGTTTAGATTGCATGACATATGGAAAAGGGTCATGTGGATAAAACAGGTTTTACAGAGACTGCTCTAGAAGGGAGGCAGTGCTCTTGGCGATTGGTATAAAAGAGAAGGAAATCTCGCGGTCCTGTATTTCTTTCTCTTTCTTCTTTACGCAGTATCTTAAGTATACACCTTCGGAATAAAGAGTTATTCCCACAAACCTTCAGCACATCGTTGCCTTGCTCAATGCGCATCTCTTGAAGTCCTCTACAGAGTTGTGTATCTTCTTCTATCCTGATTTACCCAAAACCCCCGATACAGACTGAGCTTCAGTTGTATCGCTGAAGGAGTTGTCCTTTACAGACTGATAGTTTTAGACAGGATAGCCAAACTTTAAGTAGTGTAAGCATTAGGTATCAGCGTAGAAGGGGATATACTTCATGGCATAACAAGTTTTATTGAGGATGGTGAGACCCTTTAGAATGTGGGACTCATTGCTGTTATACATAATAGTGATAAGAAGGGAACTGTGATTCTGTTTGTTGATTTTTGTGCTAGAGGTTAGCTAGTGTAGGGTTATAGTAAGAGTGACACCGGAGTTATAGCACTCTATCTCCTAGTAGAGATTAGACATTTACCATATGGTCTTGAGGTCAGTGGCAGTGGGAACAGCATGGATGAAGTAATTCTTCCATGTGTGGTTGCAGTTAATTCCTTTGACTTTACTAAACTCACAAACTGCTTTATTGATGACAGGTCATAAGGCAAGGATAGTGGTGGTAGTGATAGTCTCCATAGTGGTAAGGACTAGTATAGTGGGGTTATTGTTATAACTCCTTTAAATGTATAAGGAAGAGGGTGCTTTAGCCTTATCTAGGGCTGAATTCACTTGGTCACAGATTTATATATGGGCTTCCTCACTGAAGGCCAATAGTTTCTTGATATTGACAATAATTTCTTAGTTATAGTAGTGGGGTATTGTGGAAGGGGAAGGGGGATGGTTGGGAGAAGGTCTTTCTAAGTAACTAGGCCACCATTCTTTTGTTTCTTTGAGATGACTTAGGCTTAGGTCTGAGTGTCTTGGGCTTGTTGTAGTGTAGGAATAGTTGTAGAGGTAGCAGTGATCGAGCAAAGTTTCTAAAGGTCTTTTATAGTCAATTTTTGTTATTTCTGTATGTCCTTAAGGGACTCTAGGACTTAAGAGGAGGGGGACAGGGCCTTAGTTATGACAGCCAGGGCTTTATTTATGGGTAGGGGTGGCTGAGACTCTAGGGCAGCCACTTAGTTAGCAAGGTCTGTCTAGGTATTAGTAATGGTAGAGAGAGTTGACTTGATGGAATTAAGTGACTCCATGATGGAGGGGAAGTCTTTTCTAAAGAAAGCAATCAAGTTAATGGCATTGTATACCACTACTATAGCCTGTTCTTATAAAGTCCTTCCTTTGAAGGTACCATAATCTTATGTATTCTGCCCTAGTAGTTGTCTAGCACTAGAGTGAACTAGACTGTCCTGGAGTATTCATAGAGCTTTGACCTATCAGATATTTTTAGGGGTAGTATCAAGGCTGGGAATAGGTTTAAGGGTAGTGTTAAAAGGGGGGCAAATAGGGGGAGCAGGGTTTAGGGTGTGACTAGATATTGTGAAGAGGGTAGAGATAGAAAGGGCTTGTTTACATTGAAACTTTTTCAAGATAGGTGAGGTAAAAGAGGGTACAAAGTATATAGAGGAAAGAAAGTAATCTTATTTTCCCTATAACTAAGTTTACATCGTTCTCTTCCTGCAGCAGGGTGCTTACACTTAATTAAAAGCAAGAACATAACTGAAGGAGTGGAAGAAGAAAGTGATTGTTATAGATAACTAAACCAAGTAGTCTACCTAGGAAACAGGACATACATAGAACTTGTTCCAGGTCAACGAGAAGGTATGTTAGAACCCATGATCATCTTATGAGCCATAGTACCATATGATGAGTATTATTACTACTAAGCCCTGACTAAGCAAGGTAAGGTGTTAACAATACAAGATGCATAAGATTGGAGATACGTGATCAATAATAGGGCTTGTCACCTTGATCTCATCATGATATGCTGATCTGTCAAATCGTTGGAGGACAGGACTTAAAGAGTTTCTTCTCTAAGGGTCATAAATGATCATGGTAAACCTTTCTTTGATTCTCTAATCATGAAACTTATCTCCTTATAGGGAATCGTGGAAGAATATAGGAATCTTGATAGAATTTTTCGATGGGGTTTATTTCCTTTATAAAGGTTTCTCTGTAGCTACTCAGTTAGAAATAGGTATTTAAGAGGGAGTAGATGAGTGCTGTGTTTTATTTCTTCTTCTTATTTCTCTAGCCATCATCTCAAGTCTTATACTATCTTTAAGCCTTAAGAATATATTTTGCTTTTCCTTGACAAATTCTCTATCTTCTCTTAACTCTTTGATAAATGTAGAAAACATAAGCAGTTGTAACTTATCAGTTGAGATATCTAAGTTCACTTAGTAATACCCTCTTATGAAGCTTCTTGTACTGATACCTGCATCTATATCCTCAATGAATTTTCTATCATACTATATTTATTATTGAGATAGCTTCTCAAGATATCGAAATAAATAAAGCAGCTACTACCTTGGCACTAGTTGTGGGAAATAGTCTCACAAGGCCTATGAAGTCTAGTTAAGCTATACACTCTTCTACTTCCTCTGTAGGAACCTATAAGATTACCTTGTAGCTAGGATAGTTAGAATATACAAAAACTTAGCAAGAGGTAATCCTTAAGGAATACAACTGAACTATCAAGGCCATCATTAATAGAAGGTAATTTTTAGGTGAACATGTTTTTAAAGCAGCAAAAGAAGACCTCAATGCTACATTCCTGAAACAAAGGAATGATGTTGCCACTATTCTCTATTCTATGATCAAAGTCTACTGGGAGCTTAAGAGAGGACTCCTATCTATAATAGAAGCCTTCCCCCCTATAATCACTACATATCTGCTCTAAGCAATTAAGTAGATCTAAAAGGAACAGAAACTCTATATAGATCAGATAGCCAAGGCAAATGCAGCTCACAGCTTGAAGGTGCATGAGCTAGAAATAAACCTTTTCAATACTTAGCAAATATGATGGATTACCCTACATAGATTGTATATGACTTGGTAAAGATACCTCAGGCATGCTTCACAAATGTTACTCAGTAAACTCAGATATCTCAGCTAAATGAAAGCTCAACTGGAAGATATCTTTCCTATGATAATCGGGTAGACTTCAAGTGTTAAAGAGAGAGAGAGATGAATATATTCTTTAAGGCTCAAAGATAACTTAATGCTTTCACAATGGTGATTGCAGAGAAGATAGGAAGCTATGTACTAAAGAAGGAAGGAAGGAAGGACAACAAGATAAGAAGATCCATACACTTATATACCCCATCCTTCACCTAAGCTAACAAAGAGATGACAAAGGAAACAGAACCTTAAATAACCTTTCCCCATTCTAGACTATCTCCTGATTCCTAATCACCGAAACCTATAGAAGAGTCGCAATAGACAGGATGCAATTAGTACTTGATTTGACTATGATTACCTATTACCCTCTTAGGCCTCACTCCCGATTTGTGATAGTCTCTTGTAATACAAGTCTGATCACCTGATCATGACCTCATGGCTGACTAGGCCAATATCATGTCATGCTGATAGCCAATCACATAGTCACTGTAGGGCTAACTTCTGACACCTAGTCAGGGATAATGGCAAAGCCACACCATGCCATACTATGCTATAAGGTTATATGATAGAGGATCATCTCCAGAGCGCTTAATATAATGGTGAAGGGTAGAGATAGCATACTCATATGTTGATATTCTAAGCATAACCTCCATGATAGCACATTGTCTAGGTACCTTAACATGGATCACTACCAGTGTTCATAATACCAAAGGTTAATAGAGGTTAACTAATAGAGGATTGAGATATATAAATAAGCCTCCCATCTCCCTACCCTTTAGATTGAGCTTGATTTGCTCAAAAAGATACTCAAGATAGAAAGGAAAACTATAGGCCTCCTGTAGTCCTAGCTTGCCCAAGTGTAGGAGGAAATCCTTCACCAAGAAGCTTAGAAGGAAGCCTCTACCTCCTCCACATCTAAAAGAAAAGAAGAGGTAAAGACTCTGGAAGAGAAAATCACTGGGTTAGAAGTAGATGTTGAGGAGTAGAAGGAGAAGTACAGGCAGATAAAGAATTATATATCTTGTCCAAATCCTCCTGCCCTAGAAAGTATCTCCTTAGTTATTTCCTTAGCTGATCCCAATCTATTCTATCATTTACTTCCCATAAAGATCTGATGATCTACTACCCCTAGGGGATGCTCAGAAGCTCTAGACTTCAGTTCCTTTATCCCATAAAGATCCTTACCTAAGCCTACCCTAGCCCTACAGATGCAAGGACTCACAGCTGATGATATTGAGGCTATAGTGTCTAGAATACTTACTAGGTAGATACCAGCTCCTTGGGATTAACCAGCAGTCCCACCTGTTCCTCCTCCTACTCTACAGTTATATTACTCTAGCATAGTACCTCCACTACTAATGCCAATGACCTCTAAGGGACCCAAGCCAAGTGATCCAACCAAGTTCAGTAGAAAGCCTTAAGAGATCAAGAAGTTCTTTATACAATATGAAACCTACTTCAATCTCCAGTCACTGGCCTTCCCTCAGGATTAGGTCAAGGTGAAGTTTGTATCAATATTCTTCACTAGCTAAGTAATAGTATGGTAGGAGTTGGCCTAAGAAATCTAGACTAATCTGACAGTAATCTAGTCTAACTTTAAGGAAATTATAAAAGCTCATTTTAGCCTGTAGCTGCTGAAACCTATAGCCCTTAGGGAAATGGTCAATACCAGACAAACCAAGGGGATCCTGCAGTACATCAGCTGAATGAGAACCCTAAACTAAAGGGTCCTCCATCCTCTGGACATGCTTGTCAAATAGCTAGTAAGGGGCCTCAAAAAAGTGCTGAGACAAGCCATAGCCTTATAAGGCCAGGATATATCACCTACTAAATGGGAATCTAAACTCATCTATATAGGTTTAGTGATAGAAGATACTAATACAGGGATCACTGAGGCCTAGAAAGGCTAGCCACATTACCTTAAGCCTAACTAGCCTAGCCAAAGGAAACCTGGCTAAAAGGAGAAGCGATTGTATAGGAGCAACTAGAAAATAGAGCTTCCCTATATCACTAGGAAAGAGCTAGAGTAGGCTAAAAAGAATTTAGCCTATTAGAAGTGCCTATGCACATTGCATAAAACTAAAGAATACTTTGCGAATAGCAAGGGTAGTATTCCCTAGCTGAATATAAAGAGGGCAGCAAAATGGAAGGCCTCCCTAGAACCAGAAGAGGATGAGAGTTCCCAATATCTAAAAAGAGCAAGAGAAAGGAATAGGTAAGTTAGGTAGTAGATCTTCCTGACTCTTGGAATAAAGGGGATAATATCCCCATGATTTGAAATTATTGCACAAATTTCCTTTTTCTAAAAAGTATTATTATCTTGCATTGCTTTCTTAAACTTTTTGGAATTTGTGTTCGAGTTTTTTTTTCAAAAGAATTGTTTACTTTGCTTGCTTAAGTTTTAGAATTTCTGTTATAAACTAGTGTTCTACAGTAATAAGCCATAGTTCTTAATAGGTAGGCTACCAGTAACAAGGCTTGTACTTCTTTTACTGATGATACCATTCTGTTTGTCTGAGGATGGCCTGAAGGCTGAAACATGCTGGTCATATAACAAACTACCATTCCTTGCCAGCATTATTCTTTGCCTTTCCATACCCTATAAACCCTTTCTACCAATACCCTATTTTGTTTATCATATAGTAGGCTCTGGCTACAAGCTTCCTAGGAGAGATCAGGGAACATATCCACTATATCTGTTATATCATCTGCTAAAGAGGGCCCTGCCTAGGGCAAATAAATCAAAGTTTCACTAACTCTTTGCTGGAAAACTTACAGTCTTACAGGAACTAAAATTTATGCTATCACTGCAATTGCTAAGATTGACAATAGCACTACTGGAGCCATGATCAGTAACTACTTGCCAGTCTAGAAGATTAAATAAACAGTCTCAGTGAATGTCTATACCCATGATAGTTCCTGCAAGCAGGAGTGGTATTATATACCTAAGCTACAGATACCGGTCCTCAACTATTGTAAACTCATTGATTTTAATATAGGCCCTATACCTCTAGACATTGACATCTACCTTCCTATCAAGTGGTTTCATGATCATGAGCCTTGTATTAACTATGATAAGGCAGAATTAGTTTCCTTTCTATCAGAGAATTGTCAGAAACACCTTGTAGTACCTAGGGTAGAAATGGTTTCTACCTTATCTCTCCTTAGTGATGATAACTTCTACACTAACAATCAAGCGGTTGGAGGTGGATTAGTTAGGTAGGTAGACACCCTAATCAATGAAACTGTCATTCATTGTTAGTGGGCTGCCATGACAAGAGTACCTATTCAAGAATTCTCTAATGTTTTCTTGTGGGCCTCTTCTACCTCCTCCTCTCCTACATCAGAAGGATATAAATAGGAACAAATCTTCCCTTCTGTCTTCTCTGAACAGCTCACCTCTACACTTCCCCCTTATAGAGAATGGGATTGATAGATATACCTAAAAGAAGCAGTAATTACTCCCTAGGGCCCTCTGTACAAGTTATTGGAAACTGAGCTCTAGGCCCTATAGGAATACATTGCCAGGATTATAGAAGAAGGCAAAATCTATCCCTCCAAGTTCCCTGCAGGAGCTCCTATCCTCTTCATCAAAAAAGTAGATAGATCCCTTCACATCTGTGTAGACTACTATAGCCTTAATAAGATGATCATTCAAAATAGGTATCCCTTGCCCCTGATGATAGAATTATAAGACTGCATTGGTGATTCTTGATGGTTTTCCAAGCTTGACCTAAAAAATAGGTATAAACTCATTCATATAGCCAAAGGCAATGAGTGGAAAACTGCATTTAGAAACAGGCATGGTCAGTTCAAGTACCTGGTTATGCCTTCAGCTTATCAAATATACCCTTAGTCTTTTAGGAAATGATAAACACTATATTCTAGGATCTTCTAGACCTTGGTGTCATCATTTACCAAGATGACATCCTCATCTATGCGGAAACAAAGGAAGAGTATGATTGGCTAATATAGGAAGTTCTCTACTACCTATATGAGAATAAATTTGCCTGGAAGCCCTCCAAGTAGAATTGGGTAGTTTATAAAGTGTAGTTCTTAGACTTTGTGATCTCAGATAAAGGGGTGTCGATGGTAGAAGATTGGGTCAAGACAGTCCAGGAATGGCCCATTCTATCTATGGTCTGTAATGTCTACTCATATATAGGGTTTACCAACTTCTGCAGGATCTTCATCAAAGTCTTCTCAAAGTTAGCAACTCCCCTAATAAACCTCACCATTAATGAACAGCTATGGATATAGGGTATTAGGCAACAGCTTCCCTTTAATATACTCAAAGGGTTGTTCACTATTACTCTCATACTAGTCCACTATGACTATGCTCTCCCCTTAGTTATTAAAACTGATGCTAGTGATTTCACCATTGGCAGTGTCCTGTTGTACAAATTCCCTGATAGATCCCTTCAACCTATAGCATTTCACAGTTGTAAGATGCATCCACCAGAATGTAACTAAAAGATTTATGACAAGGAGATGCTAGCTATAGTCAACTGCCTCTATTACTAGTAGAGGCATTAGTGTTCAGCATCAGCCTATGTGGTAACAGTTATCATAGACCACAAGAATCTTGATTACTTCTTAATAACTAAGGTTCTTTCTCAATGGCAGGTAAGATGGATGAAGAGAATGGGGAACTTTGACTTTCACATCATTTACTAACTAGGGACCTATAACACCAAGGCTAACATTCTCTTACACTGTAGGGACCATGCTCCTAGAGAGGGGGCACCTAAGTAAAGGCTCCTTTTCCTCAAAAAGGGTCACTATATTACTGCTATTGAAAGATCACTAACTGCCCTGCATCCTACCTTTAGGAGTCATGACAGGAAACAATTCTGGTAGGTGAATCAATTAGTAGAAAGGGCAATAGCACATCAGTACACTATACTAAATGAACTAGGAGAGCACACCAGAATTGACCCAACCAGAAGGTAAAGCAGAGCAAGCGATAGTGGAATCCAGACCTGATAAAGCTAAGGAAACTCTTTCATTCTGCAGTAAGGAAATACAAGCATAAGTATAGCTTAATTAGTCTCTATAATCAGGCCAGAAACTAGTACTTCAAAGATATACAAAATAGGAAATATACCTACTAGAATGAATAGGTAGAGGAAGTTAACAAAAATGATGTATGGAACTTAAGTCATCTGAGAACAAAACCTAAATAACATCATATGCCAGGCATAGATACACCAAATGCCTAGGAATATACCTATAAAATAGTAAAATAAATGTTCCCTATGAGACTACAAGTTGACCCCCCTGAACCTAGATAGCTCCTAGAAGCCCCAAGAGTTACAAGTGAAGAAATATGAAAAGTACTATATAAAACCAAAAATACCAGTACCCTAGGACTGGATATAATCCTGTACATAGTCTAGAAACAAGTGAACTATCAATGCCCTTGTATACTCTCTATACTCCTAACAGTTATGCTCTAGCACAGAGTCCTCTTGAAGAACCTAAAGGAAAGCCTAGGAGTTATCATACTAAAGCCTAACAAAGATACTACAATGTCATCAAAGCCTACAGAATCAGAAACCTGGTGAACACCCTAGTAAAAATCCTGGGAAAAATAATGAGTAAAGGCTAACTGAGTATGCTCTGGCCTATAATATAATATCCAAGTACGAGTATAGAATGATCTTCAATAGAGGAATAGATGACGCTCCTACTTAGCTCTTCTATAAAATAGACATTCTCTAGAAAGTGGGTTTTCAGGTCACCACAGGCTTCTTCGATATCAAAGGAGCATTTAACAATATGACCTAGGACAAATAACAGGACAGACTTAAAGAAGGTGATACCCTGGAGTATCTAGTACACTGGATCATGTCCTTCCTTTCCCAGAGAATAACAAAACTTTAGTACAAAGGTTCCCTATATATCTTCTTCACAATACATGTTAGAATACCAGAAGGGTCCCCCCTATCACCACTCCTCTTCATCATCTACATCAAACCTATATACAATATGCTAGAGCCCTGCCAAATCAAAATCTACATTGACAAAATTTCCATAATGGTATATTCCAAGGAGCGAAGGTTGAACACCCAATCCTATAACACAGGTTTCAGGAAGTTAAATACCAAGGAATAAAAGTAGATGTATGTTTCTCCTATGACAAAACTGATCTCATCCATTGGTAAATGATCAATGAAAATGAGGGCCTAGATGACTTGGAACCAGTTCAGTTTAGAAGCGCTTCTATCACCCCTACACAACTGGTAATATACCTATAAAACTTCTTAGACTGAAAATGGTGACCTGTAATGAACCATGGTCATGTACTTTCCTTTCCCTTGTATTCTCCTTATGTTTCCTATTGTCAGTGATGCTCTTTGGAATTCCACGTTATGAATCACGAATTATCACTCAGTCATGTATGGTCACTCATGTTTAGCTGTCTGCCTTGCGCAGGTCATGAGAACAGTGTTTAGATTGAATGATGTATGGAAAAGAGTCATGTAGACAAAACAGGTTTTATAGAGACTGCTCTAGAAGGGAGGTAGTGCTCTTGGCGATTAGTATAAAAGAGAAGGAAATCTCACGGTCCTGTATTTCCTTTCTTTCTTCTTTATGTAGTATCTTAAGTATATACCTTAGGAATAAAGAAGTCATTCCCACAAACCCTCAGCACCTCGTTGCCTTACTCAATGTACACCTCTTAAGTCCTCTAAAGAGTTGTGTATCTTCTTCCATCCTGATTTACCCCTAAAAACCCTGATACAGACTGAGCTTCAGTTATATTGCTGAAGGCGTTGTCCTTTACATGACCAAGTGTACACTTCTAACAAGGATCAGTAGTGCTATTGGACTCTGGAAGATGATCCAAGGACTAGTAGAAAAAGGTTAAGGTATTATGTCCTACAATGCAAGGAAACTCATGATATCAATAATGCTACCCAAGCTCATATTCAGAGCCTATGTTTACTAACCAGATAGTAGAATAACTAAACAAATAAATACTCTCTTTAACTAGTTCAGTAGGTAGATCACAGTCTACTTTAGTACTATGCTAGTAGGCCCTCTTAGAAGCTTAGTGCATATCCCTCCCCTAAACTTACTATACTAATTTATCCAACAAAAGTATGCCATAAGTATTATAACCCTCCTGCCCAGGCACCTGGTTATGACTGCCCTACCTAAGACCTTTCCTATATAGGATAAAGAATGAGATAGAAACACAAACTGATATATGATTGGAATAAGGTACTCCAGTATAAAACTAGAAGGAAAGAAAATCTTCTAGTGGAACCTGAAGGCCACCAAGAGCAATCTCCTAGCCCCCCCAAGAATCAACATCCTTGCTCACAGACTTTAGGAGTTCATGAACTGGGATACAGTTTAGATCCACTTTAATATAATAAAAGGAGAAAGGACTCCCTCCCTCTATAGCAAAGAAGCAGTACTACTACAAGTAAAATATATGTTCCTTAAAGCCAGGAAGGAATAAGCTTAGGATGCTAAAGGATATATCTGTTACACCTCCTTATATGAAGACTCTACCTTCCAGCTCTTTAGGTATATAAGCCAGGTTATATTCTAAATAAGATCAGGAAGCTCCCACCTATCTTTGCACCTTATATGGAGAGCAGGATGAACCTACTACCTAAGATGCTACAAAGAATCAGAGACTATTGAACATACCATCAGAACTTACAAGGCCAGGATCCTAGAGAGAGAACAATTCTTCCTAGGAAACCCCCTGCTTATGCTGATTTTCAATAGCCTATTACTGCTTAAAAACCTATCTGACTACCTAGTAGCAATAAAGATAGGAAAGCCCACAAATTTAAAACAGTATAAGCTCTAGGTGTAAGTAACTATCCCCTCATACAGAACCTAGTATTGTACCCCCCTATCCTCTCCTCACCTCCCAAGTCAGTGCAGTTTGTGCAGACCTTACATACATACAGTTTTGTGGCTAGATATGAATCTTAAAGATGTTGATCCTGCTGAGGGACCATTAGCACCCTCTCCTATATATGTTTCTTCTTGTTCTATTTCCTGTTTTCATAGTGATAGAGGTTTTGAGGTGGAGGAGATGACTTTTTATACTTCTTCTAATTTTAGGCTTTTGAATTCTGTTTTTCTAGATATTGTTTTAAATGGGTAGTTTCTGTAGTTTTTCTTTGGAGAATTTCTTTTAGGTATGCCATAGTTATGGACTTTACGTAGCTTCTTTTGTAAGCTACAAAGAGTAGTTTAGAAAATGAAGAATAAATCATCATCATCATTATCTTCTATGTTCTTTCTTTCCTTTCCTCTTCAGTCTACAGACTATCTATAAGCCTTAAGAATATATTCGTTAAACTTTTCTTCTCTCTTCTCTCTACTCTTCTCTAGGAACTTGTATTTGTGGATCCAGACTTTTACACTTTGAGATATCTAAGTTTACTCAGTAATACAATCTTTATTCAGTAGTACTTATAAGTTACCAAGCTATCAAGAAGATACCTACCATAACACTATATTCTTAAGTCATGTCTAGCAGTAACACCCCTATAACTGATACTACTATAGCTCTCACCCTGTACTAGGGTGTTGTTTTTTAAAAGCCTAGGCATGTACCCTAAATTTCCACATAATTAGGAAGAAAGTTTCTTGAAACCCAAGTCGAGCTGGATGATGCAGCTAAAAATTTTATGGAGAAACACTAGATCTCCATACAACAAAACTTTCTCAAGCTTGACATAGCCTTCCTCCAAGTTATAGACTTTATTGGAGATGAGGCCTACCAACAAATAAAGACCCAGCTTCTGGAAGACTTTTAAAAGTAAAAGGAGGAAGTTTAGGGCATTCTCTTCTCTACTATCTTAATATATAAATAGATAGGAAGGAAGCTTCCTCCTGTCCTACTCTCATTTCTACCTAGAGTTACTAACATCTTTTGCCAAGTAGTCAACCTCCTTAAGGAGCAGAAGATGAAAATGCATTCCAAGCAACTAAGATAAGTAAGCAAATCAGCCTTAAGTATGTCCTCCTAATTGACCAGCTTAAAATGCAGAACTCCTCATTCATAAATTAACTTAGAACTGCTATAGAAGCTTAGTAGGTGGTAGACAGCTTGTAACTCCTTATAGAGTTGCAAATAGATAACAATTGCCTTAGGGATAAGAACTCCACCCTGAAAGGCAACAAAGTCTCTCTCCTGTCTCTACTAAAGGTAAGGGAAACTGAGCTGAGAAGTAGGGGAATAGAATCAGCCTCCTTGACGATGCTTAACTAATGCATCAAGGATCTTGAAAAAGATCTCAAGGAAGTAAGGGATGATGCTAAGCACTTCCACAACCTCTACTCACAATATAATAGGCTAGCAGATTCTGCCCTATCCTTGATAGCCTCTGTAGTATAGGAACTAATAGAGGAACTAGAGGAAACATTCCCTCTCTCCCTAACTGAGAGGCCTATGACTCCTGAAATTCCTCTGTGCAGAAAAGGCAGAGGTGTATTAGATCTCTTTAGGCAGTATAACTGGAGAAGTAGACTGTCACAACTAATGAGGATAGTTATAGTCAGTCCTCTACCTACAAACTTTGTTCATAGTGTTTTGTAGGTGGAAGGTGTCAGTGCTATAGAAGAAGGACAGTATGATTACTATAGATACTAGCTTAAGGGCTATAGCTAGGTTCATCCCCTTAGCTCCTATAGATAGTCTTGAGGTTTATGCCAGCACCAATTGTATGAAGCCTATCCTATGCTAGCAGTGGTGTAGGATGCCTCCTTTTTTGTAGAATATGATACCTACATACTATACCATTTGTTGGTGTTTGAACATTTGTCCTAGAACTCTTACTTGTAGGAGTATGTCATTACTTCCAGGTTGTAAGTGTTAGACCTCCATCTTCCCTTCTAATAGTGATAGCATTAGGTATCTCAACTTAGTCTCTAGGAATTTTCACAAATTCTTCAAATAATCTTGCATTTTCCTTGTAGATTTCACCCTCTGCCTATACACATAAGTCATCTACATATATGTAAGTTTTAAGTACCCTGTAGTCTCTTGTTAGATCTGCTATGTATATATTGAAGAGGAGGGGGGAGATGGGGGAGCCTTGAGTGACTCCTGTATGCACTGGTCTATATTTTGATATTATTCCTCTGTCTAAGGTTACAAGCTATCTATTGCTAAGGAATAATGTAATTTATTGTAGGATATACTTTAGAGTATTCTTTTCCTTTAGGGATTTAAGGAGTCATTCATAGTCCCCTCTATCAAAGCCTTTTTTGAGGTTGGTGAAGAGCATAGTTACCTTTTTTCCTCTATTTCTAGCATCTGTCATGTCATGTTTCAGGGTATTTATGGCATATATAGTAGACCTTCCTAGCACTGCTCTCTGGCATAGCTTGACATAGCTGCAAGTGGAGGTTCTTTTAGATGACCCCTAGCGGGGTTGTAAAGATAAAATAAAAGTGAATTTCCCCCCACTACCACTGCTCTATACTGGTCAAGGGTAATCAGATCATTGTCTAACATATACTGTGATAGGCTTATTACTACAATTTTCTCTAGGACTTTTCCTAGTATGTCGATAAGGAATAGGCATCTGTAGGTATTTGAGTTATCATATCGTAGCTTTATGGGTTTAGGGATAACAATTCCTAGGGTTTTCTTGAAGCTGCTAGGGTAGGCTCTGTGTTTGAGTAGTAGGTTTAGGAGTTTTACGAGCACAGTAGGATTAGCTTCTTATATACTTTTCTATAGGTTGTATTAGATTTTGTCAGGGCTAGGGGCTATCATATTCGTTATACCCTTCAGGCTATATTTTATCTCTTCTGGCATTATGTCTTCAGCTTTACTTAGGGACCAGAGTAGGGGGAGGATTTCTCCTTCAGGTGGATATAGGAAGTAGTAGTCAATAAGAGCTTATGCTTTAGCATATAGGGTCTCTGCCCTATTTATGCTGGGTAGGGGGTAGTCTCTAGCTAGTATAGTATACCTTAGAGTAGTCCAAAGGTCTTTTCAGTTTACCTCTACTAGGAACTTATTCTAGAGATCCTTCTTTACTGTGTATAGCATTTTTCAGAAATTTTTCTATTCTTTTAAGTATTTATCTCACTTGATTTTAGATTCTTTGTTTTCCTCAGCTATACTCCTAACTCTAGTGGTTTTATTTCTTGCCTCTGTTAATTCTTTTATCCATTATACCTTGGATTTCCCTGTGATCATTCTTATTGGGATTGCTCTATTCTATTTGATTATTTTTATAAGGTATTTCTTATTAGTTTCTAGCTAGCTATCCAGGTTGTTGGGGTTATACATCATTAGGTTCTAGTCCTTGAGGTTTTCTTTTCCTTTATCCTAGTCCACTTTAGTATAGTGTAATATTACTTTTTTCCCTTATGGCCTTTCTGTTTTGGAGAGCATGATTGCTATAACTTCATAGTCAATATTTGTTTGGTCCTTGTTAGGGCATATTAACCAGCCTGCATTCTATTCTATTACTGTTAGTGAGAGAAGTGGTAGGTCAATTCCCATGTCCCTTTAGTTCAAGTTGCCTATCTAGTAGGTTGGTTTAGCTCCTTCAGTAGGTAATAGCCTAGTTCGCAGGCTGTTTTGACTATGGGCTCTGCTCTCTTAGTTTTAGCTTCACTTATACCACCCTACTAGGGGTGATATAGGTTCAGGTCTCCTTAGACTAGGATTTTATTGTTGGTGAAAACTGTTTCCCACTATTAGTGTTGTTTTTTAGTACCTAGCAGCAGGTAGATATTCATGAAGTCTAGGTAGTTATGTCTATTGAGAAATAGCCTGACTACCTACTTATCCCCATTTTTGTTTCTTATGGGGAAGGGTTTTAGTTTGGATACTTTGGCCACATACATAGACACTCTTAATCTGGTTTTGTTACTGGGGTAAAATCGGTGGAAGCTACCATAAGATAGTGGTACATTATTGTATGTTAGGGTTTCTTGGATGGTGGTCACATTTGCCTTATTTATGATTACTGTTTGCATAATTTCCTAGAAGTTAGCTTATGATTTTTGACTATTGTATTGTAATAGTTCAAAGAATAGATGTAGATTAGTTCCCTACTGTATTTTTCCTTAAGGTTATTCTACTATTTACAGCTCTTCTTCTATATTAATTTTATTACTAACCCTTTGGATCTATTATTGCTGTGTTGCTTAAAGGTCTCATTTGAACACATTGTTAACTTCTAGTTTCTTAGGGTAGGTTTTGGTTATAGCCTTGTATTCTTAGTTACAGTTGATGCAATGTATTAGGAAGTGTGTGTATGGTTTTTTGGAGTTCCAGTCTAGTCTTAAGCATTTGTATTCTCTAGTGCTGTGGTATAGGAATAGAGTTCCTGCATAATAGTTTCTGCATAGGTTGTAGCTGAATTTTTCCTCCTTGTAGGCAATGCTTAGGTGTCTATAGTAGTAGCATTTATTGTACTACATTGTATGGGGTATTTTCTATGATCTAGTGACCTTACAGACCTTGTTAAAGATGGTCACTTATTTCCCTAAAAGTATAACTTATTCTTCTATAATCAGAATTGCTACTACTATGAACACTCCTCTGGACAGGGGTTTCTTCCTTTCTCCTTCTATTTTACATATCAGGCTGCTGAAATTTTGATGTTGGTTATGGCTATTAATTCTTTCCTAAGGGCATGCACTGGTATATCCCCTAGAGGTTTAGTGGGCATAGATTGTACAATCATTTCTAGAGTGGATGCTGCTATTCTGAAACCTTCTCTCTCTAGGTTAAGGTTAGTTATTTGTTTCATTACAAAATCAAAGCTATCTATGTATAGGACATGTTTGCTATCTAGGATTTGTAGGGTGATGGTGATGATGACCATTAATTTGTAGTTAACTTGGACTATTATACCTCTGAGTTCAGTTAGGGTATTTTTGTTAATGAGCAATTGTATGTATGCTTCTCACAGTGCTATGGCCTTGCATTTAGCTATTTTGGGGGTAACTAGTATAACTAGTGGTATGTGTAACTATCTTCTTTATAATTTCATTTTGCAATTTATGCATATATTGGTGTTGCTCTTGGTCTAGGGTATTCCTCTTCTAGGTCTATTATAAGGGGGTGGGGTTTTTAGGGTTCTTCTATACTCATTTCTTGGTTTTACTTTCCTTAGCCTTTTTCTTTATTTTCAGTGTTCCCTGTATTCTGCATGCTCATTGTCTTTTCTTGCTAGTGTGGGGTTAGATTGGCTAGTAGTGGCATTAGGTCTTATTTTATAGGGCATAGGTATAACTTATTAGCTTACTTTCATTTGGGCATTCTTGATGCTATTTAAGGTAGACCTGAGGTACACAATTTTATTTGCTTGTGCTGCTAGTTTGTTATTGAGTTCATTTAGTTTATGTCTGGTTTTATAGCCATCATTGTACATGTTATCAAGTTTTCTCCAACTGAGCCTAATCCCTATAGTGACTATGGTGAATATAACTATGGTGTTTATTTTTCCTGGTTCTTTGGTGTTGTTATCTATGAGGTGCTAGTACACTTTCCCTCACTTGTCATCTATTATATTGCCAAGTTCATATCTAATGAGCATGGGGACTAGGGAATAAGTTTCTCTATGTACTTCTTTTAGGGTTCTTTTTCCTATGTCAGTTACTGGCTTGGTAGTTATGTCTGTGTTGTCGCTGTCATCAATGTTATTTAGTGGGGCATATCTTGATTTGTTAGAGATTGTTGATGCTCTTGAGCAGGTTAGGATGTTTCTTAAGGAAGGGATTGAGGTTATGAAGAGCCTCCTAAGGTCTAGGTCAGCCTATCTCTAGAAGCTAATAATAGCTAGGTCTGTTGGTAGTTATGCACTTAGGGGAAGAAGAAAGAAGAGGATCTCATTTTCCTATTCAACTACTTAAGGTACTATGGTGGGATGCTTACATAAAATCAAGTATAGAGACTAAGAAGAAAGAAGATATTTTTAAATTCCCTATACTAAAGTTTTACATCTTTCCTATCCTCTAGCAGGGCATTTACACTTAATCAAAAGTAAAGATATAACCGAAGGTGAAAAGATAACTTGACCTACCTAAAATAAATCCTCCTCCTACTCATGCCATACAAAGAAGCCTGTTATCCTTCACCTACTTATGCCCTTTTAGTAGAATAAGAAAATAAACAAAAATAAAGAAAAAGAAAAGAGAAAAAAGAGAAAAGAATAATAGCTCCTAACTAACCTATTCTATCAGTCAAGTCCTAGTTCCTTCTTATTTCACTATTACTACCATTGTAGGGGTAGGGGGATTTTATATTTGTCTAGGGGTTTTCCTATTCCACATGCTACTACTTTAAGAAGAAAGAAGAAGCTTGTAAATTCCCTATAACTACCTTTAAGAAGAAAGAAGAGGCTTCACACTTCCCTCAGATCACTGACATATAGATAGGGTATCATACAAACTTAATTGTATATAATATAGTCACATAATTTAGGAGTGAACTCGCTAAGTACTATCTAGGTAACCCTTTATACAGCTATTGAGGTCATTAGTCATATTCGCTTATATAGACTGAACTAGTAATTAGGCAATTATAAACAGTCAGGGAAAACTTACTTATACTACAAAACCTGTGACCAACTAGGAAATCATTGTATATTAGGAGTGACACAAGCAGGATTTAAACCTACAACATTGCATATTACTATATAATGACACCAGGATAGCTATACCACTACACTGTCCTCACCTTAAGAAGAAAGAATAGAAATACAGGACTGTGCAGATTTCTCCTTCTTTTATAGCAACTGCTAAAAGCACTACCTCCCTTTTAGAATAGTCTCTTTAAAACCTGTTTTATCCACATGACCTTTTTCCATAGATCATTCTATATAAATACCATTCTCATGACCTCTACAAGGCAGACAGCTAAACATGAGTAATAATACATAACTAAGTGATAATTTATGGTTTATAATGTGGAATTCAAAAGAACAATGATAACAAATAGGAAATGTAAGTAGAATATAATAAATAGGAAAGTACATGACCATAGTTCATCACACTAAAGAACTATTTCCTATTCTAGACTATCCTTCAATTTGTAATAATCAACTGTAGAAGAGTCTAGAAAGGACAGATACAATTAGTACTTCATTTAGCATATATTGTCTATAATATATTTGGGCCTTACTTATAATTTGTCCTAGTCTCTCCTAATACAAGGATTAGTAAGGAGAATATGACCTCATAGTTGACTATACCAATATTGTATTATTCTCATAACAAATTGCATGATTACTATAGAGGTAACTTGATAGGCTTTGTTATAGCTAATAGCTAAGCCATAATATACTCTATTGCAATATACACACCATGTGACAGAGGAGTCCTGCCATAGCACTTAATGCAATGGTGAAGGAGTTATATAGTATACTTATATTTGATATTGTAAGTGAACTGTCATCATAGCATAGGGCTAAGGTACCTTTGGCAAGACTACTACCAGTGTTTATAACACTAAAGGCCTTTTTTTAACTTCATATTTACATTTTAATATCACTTACTAGAAGTATTTTTTTATTTCTTTTTTTTTTCAATATTTAAATTATAGTTATCAAACTTTTATACCAATATAGTAATAGACCTACCTATAGTATCTGTAATAGGTTTCCTATAGTAAACTTATAATACCTTCCTATAATAAAGTTCAGCAAAACTCATACTTAACTTTAGCTCCCTCTAAGGTATATACTTTAGTATAGGTCTATTTGGTAAATATAATATAAAAGTATAGTATATCACAAACCATATTTGTAAAAGATTCCTTAATCCTCTAAGGCAATTCAACTCCCTTGGACACTATCATGTAGATAAGGCATGTATACTCAATGAAGAGCAAATACATAGTCATACATGTAGGAGCATCCTTAACCCTCTAACACTTTGAATTCCCTAAGCACCTTTGACACTTATAGAACTGGGACACATACATAAACTTAATTTCAAAAGTATAGATTCTGTAGCTCATATTTAAATTTCACCAGGGGTAGAGGTCCAGCTTCTCAGGTCCAAATATAGCACCCTGAGTGCATATAAAGCTATGCAGGTAGGCATGGCAATAGGCTAAGGAGTCCATGGACTAGCTTAAGCAGAACAAACTCGTGGAAAGATGCTCAAATTCATGTGCCTGGAAATCAAATTTCAATACTCCATTAATGCAATAACATCCCCAATATATCCAAGACCCACCCAAGACATACATCAATTCCACCAGTACATAACGAACCAAGTAGAACTTGCAAACTCCAAACATAAAAAGAAAACAGAACATCTGCGAAACGATAAAACACCCTCAAACACCCCTCCAAATAACCCAATTTTTACACTCGCTCCCACCTCTTTCTCGCTCTGAGACTCCATTCTCAATCGCCTCCGCTCACGTCTCCGTAGTCGCCGTCGACTTCTCCCTGCTTTCTTCATCCTTTGCCCTCATCGCCTCGCTAAGCACCGCTCGGAATTTAAATGCTAAGAAGGCGACGGCACAGGCTAGGGCAAGGAAGAGGATTATCACGAGGGCGATGACGTGAATTTGTTTCATTGTGTGGACAAGGAAACGGGGAGCTTGCAGTGAATGTTGACCTGACTAAAAGGTAACGTCGTTGGACGGCGGCTGCGGAATGTCGGATATTCCCCTAATTGTTTGAGAAGGGATGCCTACGTCCCACATGTGAGAAAGATTGCGTTCAGCTTCCGTTTCCTGTGAAAGAAGTAAACAAAAGAAGGGTTAACGCATACGTAATTTTCTCGCCCGATCCGTTTCGCATCCCCCGCTCCAAAAATAACCCTAGCAATACTTGATTGCGATAAAACTCGCCTTGCAAACAATCCCAATCCGTGCACCTCTCGACCTCTCGTTTTTGCCTGTTATATTTTTTTTAAATTGTTAACCTTCCTCGGCCGTTCGTTTGCCGCGAACCTCTCCAAATGGCGACGCAGTCCGCATTTAAACCGCCTCCTCCTTACCTCCCCTCTCCTCATCAGATTGTCATCCCACCAATTGCCAAACGTCCGAAAATAACCGTTCATGATTCTTTTGAGACGAGCTACGTTGCGTCCGTTGAGTCGTTCACATGAGCGGTGAACCTCTCCAGAAATGGGTTGGTGTGGTGAGGCTCTTTGGCAGCAAATTAGCGAGAGGGGATCCCGTGCAGGGTCTGCCTAGTTCAACCATGTGGATGCTTTAGGCGAGCGAGTGAGGCGTGCATGCTACGTAAGTGATCGTCAACCCGCCATTTGCGCGCTTTTATGCCAGCGGATGGGATCGGATTGAGACTCTTCGGCACAGTTTGGTGGAGTTATAGGTGAAGATTTTGGATTGTTTAGAGCTTCAGCGAAAGGACTGCGGGGAATTGCATGTTTACCTTTGCGGTTCGGGGTGCCGTCAACGTTACCTAGTAGAAAAATGGGGGATGAAAACCTTCTACCACGTTTAAACTCCACGGTGAGCTGCTTGAAATTTTGTTAACTTAACATTATTGGCTGTAGCTTCGGAGGGAAAAGATTATAAGGTACCGGAATGTTATCGAGTGATATTTCATGATCTTAATTATCGACATTTCATCTCGTGATGCACAACTTTTCTATGGCAACATGCGGAAGCGCATGTCAATGCTGGAGTTGTCGCTCACAATCCAAAGAAAATGGTCAGGAAAAATATTGTTAATTTCTTTTCAAAGCACATTATGGCCGTCAAACCCCGGAAAAAACAATTTGTAGCTCATTATTACCAGCGAACCAAGCTCAATGGGACGCCCCACAACTCCCAAGAAATAGAAGACAAGTACATATACACTGCACTCATACCTGTCTTCCGTCAGTCTCGACTCCAACAGCGCCTTCAAAAACAACATACCCTGATCTCTCAATCACTTCCATTTCTAGGCTTGGCAACAACACCTTCACTTCCCGTAGACAGCGACTCTCTTCTTATCTTCCTCCTTACTTCCACCTACGGTGGCCTTAAATCTCTTTCTCTTTCTCCCTGCCACCTCAATTTCAGTCCCCTCCTTCGCAAAAATTGCCAACCTCTCCGTCTCCTCTTCTCTGATTTCCCCATTCTTCCCAATGAGTTGGAGTTTCACGTTGCTCAGATGCATAATATGTACTTGCTTAACGCCGTCATACCTACAATCCTGCCGCTTCCCGTAAAACGCAACCGAAAACAACTCCACCAGCTTGCGATGACGGACACGGGCATAAAGGGCGGCATTGGAGCTACTCATTGAAGGCGGAATATGCACAGCCAGAGACATCGTCGCCGGAGACGAATATCTCTGGCTCTCCGCATCCTCATCGCCGCTAAGGCCCGAGACACGGAAACTAGCCCAACGATGAGGAGACGGTTTGGTAGAAGACTCAAATGATTCCATGAGCGCCTTGAGGTTGAAGCCATTGCGCGCTTGCGTTTCGAATTCCTGATCAAAGGTCTGCAGAACCTTCGCGGCCAGGTTTGCGGAAAAGATGCCGTTATTGACAAAATCTTCAAGAGTTTCCATCAATGTCTTTCCGAGGGTCGAAACGTGGAAAAGGTGCTGGAACCCCGCGGTGTCTTCATGGACGTCTTGGGTGAGTATGTCGCTGCGCGCGGACATTTTGCAGGCGATGAAGTTCGTGTATGTGATTTCGAAACTTTGTGAAGTAGAAATGGAGGCAACTGGAGTAGCGATGAGATAGTGGTTCCTTTTGCGAAGATGCGGTATGGGTGGAGATTAGAGAGTGGAATATGGACCCATATTTATAGCTCTACTGCCGCGGCCGATGCCATTGCGGCTTGCTGGCATTTTTTCGGACGGCCCGCGAAATGTTCCTTCTGTGCAGTGGGGACAAGTGCAAGTTGAATGCTTATCGCCTAAACGGCGCGCGCCAGCCAACCAAGCGGACGAAACAGGGTTGCTACATTGAACAAGAAGTAGCGAAGAAATTTAAAAATACTTGGAAGTGTGGAGAAGGCCCCGTCTGCATGAATGGCTCGGTAGGATAATATAAATAGTTATGCACTTTCGTAGTGACAAGAATTTCAAAAAAGGGTTTTCTATCACTCCATCTTTTTCGCCGATATGTACTCTACAGATGAGTATAAAAATCACAAAGAATGCTTTTTGTTCACAGCATATCACTCGCAAACTGCCTCCGTTAAGGGAAATAGTCTCAATGTTGTGCTCTACATCTGTTACCTCCACATACAGAATTAAGAAGGCGCATGATAAGACTGTGGAAACTTAAGTCGAGCAAAAATCAATGCAGTGAACGTGTCCGAACGTAAAAAGTAGCAGACGGACTTTCCTAGCTAATTGGGATTCTAGCCCGCGTCATAGCCGAAAAGCGGAAGCAGATAGCACAATACCCTCTCCACTGCTCGGGAAACCGCCGTTGAATTGACATTTACTAAATACAGGAACGAGGATACAGGATGTAGAAGACGAGGTGTGTACACTTCGCTTTGACATGCGCTGTAAGTAAAACTGAAACACTCCCACAAGAGAGTAAACACCCTTTTCTTTAACCTGATCAACCTTTCCAAAAAAAAAAAAACAAAAAAAAAAAAGTGTTATAAAATTAACGTTCACACCACCCCCTTAACCCTCTTCGCCGATCTACCAGCCTTCCCCTTCCCTTTGCTACCCTCCGCGGCATCCTCTTGTGCCTTGCGCTTTTTACCCGCCGCCTTGTTCTCATCAACATCCTTCGCATAGATAGCTAGTTCCTTCACTTTAACCTCCTTCTCCTCTCCACGCTTACCCGTCAGCTTGAGTTTGACATCCTTGAGGTGAATGATATGGACGCCACGGAAAGAGTCGTAACGGCAGTCGACGCGCGTACCAGCGAACTTGACGCTGTAGAGCCACTTCTCCATGAAGAGGATCTTGCGAGCATTCGGCCTCCTCGCGGTACCTCTTGAACGAGCGACACCACTGGTAAGTCCATTTGCGTTCTCATTGACCGAAGTAACGACGACGTTGTCAACATTAAGAATTCCGCCGCTAGCATCTTCGGAAGCTGCTGCAATACCAATCGTATTATTGGCAACGGCACCCCCACCGCTCTGAAGGGAAGACTCACCCGCAGCCTGGCGGACTCCGGTGACCATATCGTTCTCACGGTTGATGTAAAAGCCATTCCTGGTGGTTTCGGCCATGGTTTCGTCGAAATGCTGCATCACCTTCTCGGCGAAGGCAGGAGTATAAAGAGCTCGAGTGGCAGGGTCAGGGCTGTTCATCATGTCATTGATGGTTTCCTGTAAAGTCACTCCGAGAACTGATGCGCGGTAGATGCTGGTAAAACCGTTGGTCAACTTGGCGATCTCGTCAATTTGCTTATCGGTGCGACGAGACATGACGGCGATGAAGGGACTTGCTGAATTGGACCTGAAGGAGAAATTAATTCGAGCGAGCGGTATTGCGTGAGGAAGAATGTTCGTAGTTGGGAAACTGTTACAATTGGGTAATGTGACCGACCTACAGACTCGAGTTGACGGAGTGGACGACGTTGGCGAAGGGGAGGAAGAAGAAGGGAACTTGAGGAGAAATTGCGTCTCAAGACTCTCGCGTTGATCCCTGGTTATTGCCATTTTTCTCCACTGTTTAAGAAGCCTGATTGTCTGGTAAGCTATCCGGCTTTCCTTGGTAACAAAGCTCTGCATAGAATTCGCCCTCCTTCCCCCCGCCGCAGCCATGGCGGTGGCTCCTTATTGTGGGGAAACAAAGCTTTTCAGGAAGCTACCTGCATCCACATCCAGTCAATGTTTTTTTTTTTTATGAAAATATACATCTGCCAAAATTAGCCGTAGCTATAAGCATTTACAGTTTTTCTTTTTTTTAATTTCAGGCTCCCCCGAACGCACGAGACCCATCAATTTTAAGGTATGCGATCTTGGCAACTGCTATCAGTTTGACATCGTGCAATACTCTCCAATCGCACCGCGGAACGAGTGACAAATTATGTTCTGTCGTAAGACAACAGATTCCACGCGTGCTGGTCAACGCACTCTCGTCCGATGTCTCTCGCCCTGCAGCCTCCGTGATCTCATAGATGGCTGGGCACAGATATCCACGCATGACACCACGGCGCTGTACTACTTCCGAGCCGTCCGAAACCATTTTTCACCTAAAAATCAAAAAAAAAAAAAAAATCAAAGAAGCAGGTATTGCCGCAAACATCTAACAAATAAAGGTAGAGGAGGAATTAGAACGGTACTAGTCGATGCGAATGTAGCTGGAAATCGGGATTTTGTACTTCATTCATTAGCAAAAGCCTGGATCAAAAACACATACGCACACACACACACACACACACACATATATATATATATAAAAGAAAAACATATTCATACCTACGCTCTAGTACCTTAGATTAAAAGTCTTAGGGGGATTTGGAGGAAGAGTCAATCGACACTAATAAGGAAAACGCATTGCATCACAATTCCAAATATGGCGAAGTATTCCTCTGGTATGTGGTAGTGCTTATGCTTATCGTAGTTAACGAAATTTGCATAGCTTCCTATTCAAGCGACTCTTCATGAGATTCCCCATGAATTTGCCAGAACTTTTCCCAAAGCACAAAAAAAAAAAAAAAAACACTGGACATGGAGTGTTCATTTGGAAAAAAATTCATCGGCGAGTAAAATCACCTTCGATTCTGTTTCTCACTCTCCATTGCTCAGGCCCCACAAAGCTTCTCTAAATAAGTCCCGCAACCTCTAAAACCCGTCCCTCCTTCCAGCTCCTCGCAATCAACTCTAGCACCTTTATGGTATTCCGAGCCTCTTCTGGCTTCACAGCCAATTCTCCTTCTCCGCTCAATACGCTTCCTAGGTTTTTGTAAAACTGGCTATAGTCACCCTTCTCGGAGGACATCTTTTTCAAGGTTCCGTCGCGGAGGATGAGGGTTCCTGAGGAAAATATTAGCATGAGTTGCAAAAATGTTGCGGGGAAACGAAAAATATTGGCAGTACCATGGATGGATTCATCTTCGATTCCGAAAGTGGGGTCCGCGGGAGACAGGTTTGCCTTCAATTGCGCTTCTTGGGGGTCGAGATCGTACTATCCTCCCTCACTCCTGTTAACCAACACTTCCCTATTCGTTACCGACAAATTCTCAAGGGGGGAAGAGAAAGTAAAAACCTTAACATAACCGCCCCCCTCTCCTCTGACAACAAACCTCAACTGCTTCTCCCTCAAGCTCAAACTCCCCGCCGTAACCCTAACCACGATCCCCCTTTTCGGGACCTCAAACCTCCCCTTCCCCTTCCCGTTCTTCTCCCTCGTTTCCAGCGGATCATAATATAAATTCGCCGCGAAAAAATCCTCGACGAACCCCTTCTCTCCCCACTGAGCTCCGGGTATCTCACTAGCACCACGCTCATCCCGGACTTCGCCAAAAATACGGTCGGGATGCCCGAAGAGGTGCAGTGCTTGATCAACGAGATGTGATCCGAGATCCAGTAAGACACCGTTACCTAGCGTGGGATCTTGGGCTGTTTTCCATTTGCGGGCGTCGGCGGCGACGGATGACAGGGGCTTGTAGCGGTCGTAATGGGAGGAGATGGAGACGACGTCACCGAGAGGGGATGGTGGGGTCAGGAGAGAGACGAGTGTGAGGAAGTCGGAGTCGTATCTCCGGTCTGCGAATGTAAGCGGAATGCAATCGATGTCACGGTGCCACGAGAAGAGGAATACTCTGGTAGACGGTCAACAAGAGACCCTTCCGCTTTGACAAAGTAATCAACCGATCCGCCTCGTCGCTCCTACACGTAAATGGCTTTTCGACAACCACTGTTCACCTTAGCGATTTTACCGCATCTGGGATTTCTCCATAGTCGTACCGTTCTTCCCAGCATTCAGTGCCTCCTCCGCAATACTTGCGTGAGCTCCCGTCGCAACTGTAACAATCACCAAGTTCACCTCCTTCCCTTTGGCACTGCCATAAAGATCCTGGGTGCTCTTAAAAACGTTCACGCCCGAGTGATCCTTCACTGCGTCATTGCTCTCCGTTGGGGATCGTTGAACAATCGAATGGAGCTCGAAGCCAGGAGTCGCCTGAATAAACGGGATGTGGAATACTTTGGTCGAGAATCCATAACCGATGAGAGCGGTCTTAATTGGTTGGGCCATTTTCGAAATCTGAATTGTCAAGCGAGATATACATGTAGACGCAGCAGAAATGCCCCTCCTTTATCGGCAATGGGATAGAGATTGGATGGTAACCCTAACCCCGCTCTCAAGAGGTATGACGCCATCCTCCCCTAAAAAATGTGATGGGCCACCCTTTTCTCTCATAGCCACATTTGCGCCCTAAACAAAAAAAAAAAAAAAGGATGATTAATCGTTGGTGTATGATTCCGCAGAAGCGGAGGCTGGATTCGTTTGTCTGTTTCGTTCGGAGATGTTTTTTCCTAGTAGCGGTCCAGGGCTAAGCGATGATTGGAAGTCTGAGATCATGTTGGCGTTTTCAGCGTTTGATGATGCAATCATTAGCTTACCGTTATATGTCGCGGCCTGTTCCCCGGGACAACCACGTGAGACATCTAGCCCTAATCAAAATTTGTAGCTCTAACGGAAAAGGGAAAGGCTTTCAGGAGGAAATATGATAATAATCTGTTACAGAAAGTAACTCCATCTAAAATTCCTATTGTACTCATAATAATATTATATCACATGATAAAAGCCTTACCTTTTACCGTTAGTGCTACAAATTTTGATTAGGACGGATGTCGTCGTCTGCGCTGTGTATTAGTAATGGTTCAATTTTCTAGTAGGAGATGCGGCGGTGGGGGTAACGGAGCGGATAATACAAAAACCTCACATACCGCTCTCGCATTCCCCTCCACTTTATCTAACACGCACTGCACATACTCCCTCCTCCATATGCTGAAGGTCAACAGCGAGGACCTTCCTATCAACGTCATTACAGTCTTTGGGCCGGCTCCGCCAAAAACTCATCCTACTCAAGCGAAGGATGGAGGAAGTCCGCCGTGCAATTGCCGAGAGAGAATGAAGACCTTTTTACCTATCTAGAGTCTGCCGTGCAATGGTCGAGAGAACCAAGCCTACCCAAGCCGCAAGGCCCCACCCCTCCAGCTATCACACGGCAAACCATAGATAGGAAAATAAAACCTGGTTCTCTCTCAACCACTGTACCGCAGACTCCCCATCCTTCTTGAACTCGCTTGAATAGAATACATTTTGGCGGAGTCGGCCCAAAGACTGTAATGGCGTTGATGGAAAGATCCTCGCTGCTGACCTTCGGCATATGAAAGAGAAATTATGTGCAGTGCGTGTTCGAGGTGATCGATGAAGTGGAGGGAATGGGAAAGCAGTATGTGAGGTTTTTTTTTTTTTTTTTTTTTTTTTGATTTAGGGCGCAAATGCGGCAATGAGAGAAGGGTTCCATCGCTATAGCTAAATATTTTCCAAACATACTAAGGACGTTATTCGAGCAACCGAATAGGATACAGCCCTAGCCTGCGCGGTGTATTGCATGCGTTTGGCGAGATTGTCGCGTGTTCAGTTCATGCGGACTTCCTTTCTCTCGCACGACGGGGAAGATGAAGCGAAAATCTTACCCATGCTAACAAAACGGCGGGTAGGGACTCATCATATGTGACAATGACAATGGTTCTACTGTTATGATTCGATGTGACTCAATAGTCGACCAGGATAAAAGGATATTTGGCAAGCTCCTTCAATAATATGAAAATGAGGTGGATATATTACGTTCGCAGTGCAAACAGGTCATATCATCATTAGATATCACTCGTCATTCTCGATACTTGAAGCTGTTGATTTCTTTTTTTTAATTATATTTGAAGCAATAAGTTTGCATGCAGGTGTAATCCACTAAATGACATTCACCCTGGTGCTACGGGGATTAAGAAGAAAAAATTGGTTTCACGTTTGATTCAAATGCAACTAATCTTCCCCGGCATTGTATTTACCATTTTAATGGTCAGAACATCCATTACAGGTAAATTCGGATATATATTGCAACGAGCTATCTGCAGTACATATTGTAAGTCTTTGAGGCCACGCGGGACCACCGACCACCACCCATTTCAAGTTTCAACTATGGAGCCTTTCCATCACTTAATCATGCAGCTTTTAGAATCTGCTTAACGTTGGTAGTTCTTACATGTAAGTACTTTATGCGGAGATCAGCAAAATATCCTTAACTACTTTTCCATAATTGAAACCTTTCGTCTACCGCCTGATCTCGTATCTCCAATCTTACTAACTTACATTCGTGTTGAAAAAATCGGAGATTTCAAACACGTATTGAAAAAAACAAATTTTTTGGCAAAATTTTTGCTTTCAAAGATTGAAATTTTCTCAGTAGTCTTCTGCAGGCCGAATTTCCGGTTCTCCAATTTCGTGAGGCAATGCCGGCGATGAAGATCCTCTCGTTCTCTGCATATTTCCACCGACGTTTCTCCTCTCACTAATTACTAATTTTTCTTGAGCTAGGAGATAATCCGACCGGTCTCGGGTTTAAGTAATTGCAGAAATATCGTGTGACAAATTCGAAGTTGCGGCCTTTTGGTGTGATGCTGGTGATCGCCCCATGGTAGTGCTGAGACGTAGGTATGTACCCCATTACAGGCTGCAATTCACGACTAAACTTGAAATATCCCGCCATTGTTGAAACCTGTATGCGAAATTAGGGAACGGTGCCAACCGACGGGGTAAATTTTGTCCTTCAAACCGTCATCTGTAGTATTTGCGGATATACTGTACGTCCCTTTCCTTTTCGTTTGTGTGCCTTTAGGTAAGCTGCGTACATTACCACGCAACTGAACTCAAGAAAAAAAAATGGCAAAAATATTAAAAATGATGAAAGGAGGGGGATTCGAACCCCCGCGGGCTAAGCCCATGAGAAACCTCGTTGTTACCAACGAAGAAGCATAATGCTTGAGTCACACGCCATAACCACTCGGCCATCCTTCCATTACTGTTTATTGTAAACTTTGAATTTGTATCCGTTTTCCCTAAGACCGCCGAATACCTCAATCATGATTCACTTCCAGAAAAGTACACGCACATAAAGTGAAGATACGTCGCGGACAAAGAATGAGCAACAGCGGCCTTCTGCAAATCTGCTAAAGGATAAATACTTCTCAGGTATTGTACAAGTAAATTTACACTGTCTTTGATACGGCATAATACATTCAATCCCTCATTTTAACAAGGGTTCATACAGAGTATACTCTATGCCTGCTTCTTAAAACATGGTAGCCATTGTTTCAAAGCTTTCGCAAATAACCCCCGGGCCCTCGCTTCCTCTCCCAATCCACTTGGATCATCACTTTTTAGGTCGTAACAATGATGCGAGCCTCGCAACAAGTACCCAAAAACTTCGTTAGGCGGTGTAGGTACATTACAACGTGGGATTTCGTGGGTTACTCTGACGCCTTTTGGTGCGAATTCTTCCTCTGAAAATACTGACAGTGTGCGCCAGGGATCAAATTCACCGGCTATCCGTCCCTTGTGTCAGCTGTAACTACCTTATGATTGAAAGTAAGAAACAGGGTTAAAACCAGTAAAAAAGGTATTCGATGGCCTCATATGCCAACCTCCATAGACTGCATTCATCAACTCAACTTTCGGCTTAAGAGGGAGATAGCCCGACACTAGGCCATCAGGAAATTGGCTATAACAAACTTGCTGCTGATAGTCCGCATTATTGAATTTGGATGTAATCATTTCAGGTCCCACATTTGCAGTCTGGAAATAACCTAAATTCGTCAGCCTACACTTAAGATATAAGAGAGTTCTCGGTGAATAGAAATTATTTGTTATTGACACATGATTAAATTCTTGGTTGACATTATATAACTTCAAATGTAGTAGCGTGGTGAACATAAGAAATTAGGGATAGTTACCCCATTCACTGCAGTACTGCCACGTCCATGCTATCGCTGCGGGGTGCTCTGACGGGTGGCCGAGATCACAAGCCGGGGGAAACCCGATACTATTTTTCCCTGCCTCGGGGCCTTCGCAAGTAGTTGAACCAAAGTGATTGGTCTATTTTTTATTTATTTTTTTCGGTTTTGTTTTTTCAAGTTACTTTCCGCTTTGTAAAGTTTTGGCATGTTCAAACATTCATTTGTAGATATCACTTACGACTTCGGTAAGCAAAGGCCAACTTGCCCAATGCTCTGCTACCCATTTTTTCCCCTTTTCGGGAGCCCATCCTTGCACTGGAGACATTCTTCCCGTTTCCTGATCTGTCGAAATCCAGTTGCAAAAGTCGTTTAAAAGGCCATCTATTATTCTCGCATCTGGGGTTAGCTACAACTCCGATAGGACTTTGCAACGAACTTAAAATAAAATTCGTCAATCACCTTCTGTCCCGCCGCCCATGCCATTCCCTTGCCAGAGGTAAAATACGTGTAGCAAGGCCTCAGCAAATGCCCCGTTAGAATTTTTTTCACCCCCCCTTCCAAAAAACGTTTTTTTTATTTCCTCCGCAGATTTAGGAGATTTTTCCAGTCTGTAATCGATATAGTCCAACGCGGCATGCATGTTTGCAGTGCAGTTTTTGTAACCGTAAGAATTGAGGCCGCGGTATATTGCCGCAAAATACGTGGACATGTCTAGATGAGCTTGAACCGGAGCGGAAGATGCATAGGATGCAAAGATAGTTGACGGATATTTCAAACGGAGAAAAGCACCACGCATTCCAGGGTAAGAACCACCGAAGAAAATCTACTCAGAGGGTGTTAAAAACAGGAAAAATTCTTATCCCGTTGCAGGAATAACTATTCTGGTTTATAATAAGCATGCTTACCCACGGTGTTCCTCTTGGTGTCAAATCCTCGTTCGGAAAATTTGGTCGTGAAAAGCCATGCGCGAATGCCTGTAAGTAACTCGTTAGTACACCACAAACTTCTCTTTTCATCTTTCTTTTCCCCTTCGAGCTTTCTTACCGGGATATCTGCGAGGGCCTGCTTTGTAGTAAGCCATTGGAAGTCACTAGCTGGTGTGTCGTTTGTAATGGGAACTGGTGTTGATTGCCCGTAATATCTTCACCACGCAAAGATATATTAGCAAGCGTTAAAAGCACTTCAATAAGTTGATTTCAAGAACGTACCGATGCTCCCAGACAATTCCCATTCCGTTGAACTCACGGAGGAATGCTCGGAACATAGAGTTCTCACCACCAAGTCGTCCTAAGGCCTCTCCAAATGCTTCCTGCTCACCAGCATCCCATACTAGTATCAGGTCTCGCGTGTCAGAAGTTC